>LZPO01044742.1:36887-50621 GCA_001675575.1 Neotoma lepida
GACAGGGTTTCTCTGTGTAGCTTTGCGCCTTTCCTGGAACTCACTTGGTAGCCCAGGCTGGCCTCGAACTCACGAGATCCGCCTGCCTCTGCCTCCCAAGTGCTGGGATTGAAGGCGTGCGCCACCACCGCCCGGCTAAAAATATTAATTAACACTGCTACATTCCAGAGTTTTTTTTCCTTTTAATTTAGGGCTTTATTAAATTGGCCAGGCTAGTCTTGAACTTGTGATTCTCCATCCTCATTCCCTAATTATCGGGAATTACTGGCCCTTGTAACTAGACTCTGCTGAAGTTTTTACCATAAAGAAATTATAAATTTTCAAAGCAACAGATACAGTTAAGCTGCTTTAAAAATTACACAATGTATACATGTATTGAAGCAAACATCGCTGGTACCACTTAAGGTCTTGTTTTTATGAGCTAATGAAAATATAAATGCAATTTTTTTAAATGTCCTCTGTTTTTATTTTTATGTATATGTGTCTTTTGCCTGCATGTATTTATGTGCACCACATGCATATGTGAGTGGTAGGAATCAAACCTGGGTCCCCTAGAAGAACAGCCAGCTATCTTAACTGTTAAGCCATCTCTCTAGCCCATAATTTACTTTTTAAGGAAAAAAATAATAAAACATTAGGAGAATCTTGAAAAATGCTAATTTATTTATTCTTGGGTTGGCCTTGAGAATCTGCAGTTCTAACATGCTGCCAGGTGATGTTAATCTGATTAATGACACATGATTAATTCTGACTCTAGCTGGAAGTGTTTTTTTCCATGAACATGTATTGATATGGATACATAGTCTATTAATTATGCATAAGTTGAACTAAACAAATAAAATGCATAGCAGGATTCTTTCACCACAAATCTCCACCTGGCACTTNAGCAAAATAGCTCAAGCCAACAAAACAGCTGCTGTGTACATACTGAACTCATTTTGATGGTTTTAATCCACATGGTAACAAAAGACCAACCATCCTCAGAGGACTTCTGTTAATTAAGAATTGGAGATTGCTGAGTGAGGTCTCCATTCTCTCTTAGCCAAACCTGTTTACACCACCAGCTAAGAACTAGAAACTTACAGGAGAGATGCCAACCAGTGAGAAATGACTTCAGGTGGTGCTAGGTTGGATGATTTGAATAGACCTCCCATGGGTGATCAGAAGAGTTTCCTATTACCATAGGAAATATATTCAATTCTACCCTCTCAGTTGGACTTCCTTTTCCTCCGCCTTTTCTAAATGACTACCAGTGGAGGTTGACTATAGCAATTTTTCAAGTAGATTGCATAATGTTTTCATATGGCTGACTTACTCCCTTGTCTCCTATCTGAATCTATTTTTTGTTCTCTTGATGAAAACACTTAATTTTGAAAGTGTGTTAGCCTAACGCTATGCTACACGTGTCTTGAAAAATGCTTGCTCAAGGTTATTGATTGCTGTAACGTTTGGCTATAGCCAGCAGCCTACCCTTCTGATGCCATTGTGATTTTAGTGACTTACAACATCCTATCATCAAAAATTTGTACTGGGACTTGCAGAATTTGTACCTGAATGGTACTGATTAAGCAAGTGGGCCCAGAAACTCATACATAAAGGCAGCCATTTTTCTCACTGACATGGAAATGGCAGTTTTCATCTCTTGCTTGACTATTTCATGATTGCTTTTTATTGTATTTTTATTCTGCTTTTTTTTTTGTAATTGTGCATCTAGATGCAGCTCAAATCCATGCCTGGACTGTAAGTTGCTTAGTAGTGTCATAGTTGCAGTAGTGGAACCATCAGCTGCCTCCACACAGCCCTCTGGGTACTCATACGTTTGTGCTGCAATGAGATTTACTCTAACAAAATTAAACTGGAGGGGCCAAAAAAGCAGTGGCCCCAACATTCAAGATGGTGAATAACATCTACTGCATAGTATGTGAACTCTAACCCTAGTGCTTCCGCTAAGTAGATTTGTTGAGATACAAATCTTTAATCTTCAAAAGAATGTTTACTTCTAGATTTCCAGAAGTAATTCTTTATATACGTACCTTTTCAACATAAGTAATTTGAAAATATTATTTCACAATTTGCTGTATCTCTTTTCCTCTGTAAATTAAGTTAAAATTAATAATTGAACAAACAACAATAACAAAACAAAACATTACTTCTACCAAAGTCACTACATATGGTATTTGTAACTTCCAAAAGAGAGAGAATTCTAGAAGTAAAGAAATGCACTAAAAAGACATTTTTATCTTGTTCAACTCAAAAATTGTTGTTTTTCCTTGTAGTACCATTTAATGCAATTTTCTTCACTGTTTATTCTGTAATAGTCCTTTTTTGCCAACAAGGCCCAGTGTAATTTTTCCCTCTTACAATAGAAAAGATACAAAGAATAATAGCATTTTACTTTCTTAAGATTTAGTAAATGATGTGAATAAGTTAGAAACTTGGCAGGTAATTTGGTCTAATTAATACACTCCTTGGTCACATGTTCCTCACTTTGATTTGTCCCTTTTTTATGCTAGCATAAGTCTTAAGGACACCTAGTATCCTTAATGGTAGCAATACTCATTTTCACAGAAGTATTCATGAATTATTTCCTCCACACTGGGAAGTTTACATGCTTTGTCTAACTTAATGTTGATAAAGTCTCCATGATCTAATCACTAACAATATCAAAATTTTACAAATGAGAAAGCTGACAGAAGAGGGTCTAGTTTCTTTCCCAAGTTCATCAACATAATAAAATTTATTAAAGTCTATCTGAGCCAGCCTTTCTTACCCAGGACACTAGGTGACTACACACATGCCTTCTGTTAGTTATAGAGAAGCAGTGGTCAGCTCACTGGCAGGTACTGCTTAATTCTCTACAGCTCATTGTGTTCCTTTCGTAGGTATGACTTGTGGATTTGTCTATTCAGTGTATAGTAAAGTCCATCTGCTCCTTCTATCCCTTGACTAACACAAATGTACTTTCTCATGGCTGATCTACAGGGTCAAGATACTCCAGACCCAAACTAAAATCATCTGCATTATTAAAGAGATACAGGAAACGATATGGCTCAAGATATTTGATGTTCAGAATTCAAACTAATATCACTATAAAACTAGTTTGCAAAGCTACATACAATTTTTTTGCAATTGCTCAAAAGAAGTTAATGAATGTACAGCAGTTATTGGCAGGATTTGCTCACTGTGGGGCATACATTTCATCTGGCTGAGTGACTTTCTAGGGCTTGGCTCTTTGTTAGCACCTTCTAGTGTGGATGTCTGTGGAACCTGAAGGAAGCCTTATTCCACACAGAGAAGGCCTATTTCATAGTCATGGAGAAAAGACAGGATGTAATAGTTAGGAGGACAGGTTCTTCTGGGGTTAACAGGGAAGCTGTGAAGAGAGTAGACACTTGTTGGGGTCCAAATGATCTGTAGTTCTTTCTCAAGCACCTAGGAGTAATGTACTCCAGGACTAATAAAGCCACAAGTCTATGGAAGTACAAAATAATTCAGAGAAGGGGGTAAAAGAGGCTGCTTAAGGAAGTGCTGAAGGAAGGATTCAGATAAGGGGTCAGAGACTGTTGATCAAGCTCTGCTTGCAATGCTATCTCTAGTAGCTAGCTAAACAACATATAAGCAAAAAAGCAAAATAAAAATTGCTCCATCTTGAAGTAAACACAGAGTCTTGTGTCTTTGTCTACCATTATCCTCCTTTTCAGGTCTCTGTGATGGTCATGACTTTGAAGGCTGTGGCAGATCCCCTTTTACTTTGTCACAGAGTCTAGGTTCCCTCCCACTGAGACAGAATGTACAGTCACTCACCCTCCCACTCAAGAACCAACAGTTCATTTTGAGAGGGCTTCTGGGAGTTTGTCAAGGCTCTGTAATAATGGAGTTACTTCATCAGAGTTCTCCTATTTTTAGTTTATTTGGCCAACTCCTCCTTTACCTTCTCTCTCTCCGTCTGTTGACATCTTTTTCTAGCTCTCTTCCGCCTCTTCTACATTTAGTTAATTGATGGCAAGCAAACTTTACATGACTGAGGAATTCAATAATAAGCATGATGATTACTTTTGATTTAAAAATAAAGAAAAATTTTGAATGATCAAATGCATAGCCTTGGCTCAGGTGTAGGTTCTGAAACAGAGAAGGGGCATCAGCACAAGGAAAAAATTTGACCACCAAGTGGATTGCATTCAAGTGGCCCTGAATAGCTTGAGCGGTTTTTATTTATAAGTAGAGGGGGGTTTTGTTGTTGTTTTTTAGCCAGGGTTATATGCACAGCTTTATTATAGGCTTTCATTTTTTACTTTTAAGAAATACATCATATTTAAAGAAATACATCATAATTATTATGAAAGCTCGCATTGTTTTCCTTTATGCTTTTTTAAATACCCTTTTTCACCCCTTACAAAATCTTATTTTAGACATAGAGTTTAGTATTTTTGTAGGTTTAACTAAATATTGAGCCAGACATATCCTGTTCTTGAAGCACTTATGTCAGCTGGCAGCCATATGTTTTTATACAATTTCCTTTTTTTTTGTTAAGCCTGCAAAAAATGCTAAACTCTATGTCTAGAATAAGATTTTGTAGGGAGTGAGAAAGTGTATTTGGTGGGGAATGATGGGGGCTTTCATAATAACTAAGATGTGTTTCTTAAAATATGATGTATTTCTTAAAAGAAACAGTTTTTCTTACCAGCGTTACATGAACAGCTTTATTATTGGCTCTTATTTTTTATTTTTAAGTGTTTAAGTATAAATAAAGATGGCTTGAGCTATTCGGGACCACTTGAGTGCAATCTACTTGATGGTTAAAATTTTTCCTTATACTGACATCCCTTCCTTGTCTCAAGACCTGAACCCAAGCCAAGGTTGGACCTAAATAGGGTGGCACCCAAACAGGGACCAAAGGCGGTAAGTATTGAGACTGAAGGGGATAGGATCCTGTCTAAGGGTGTTGCAAACCTACCACAAGAGACCCTGGTTTGGGGGAAGTACAGGTAATCAAAGAACTTTTAAGAAGTGAGTGCCCTTTTCCAATAGAAATGGAACAGCATAGTTCAAAAGAACCTGCTCTTTCTATAGATATTATTAAACATATGGTTAAAACAAAAGGTTTAAAAGTTTCTATTAGTCAAGTTATGGAATTTTTAAAGTTTATTCAGAAAGTTTGCCCTTGGTTTCCAATGGAGGGAACACCTTGGTGGTTATCTCATTCAGGATCTAAGAAACAGACAACAAAATATCATAATTCTAATTGGCACTCCCTGCAATGCCTTACTGTAAATCACTCCACACTACCCCCCAAGAAATGTAAAAAGGGGCCAGTGGAATTTCCTGCCCCTGTGCATCAGGCCCACTAGCAGTGTGATTCCTTTGGGGAAAAATAAAAGGAATTAACTTATAAAATGCTTATGGGTGTGGGAAAATGGCTTGGAACGGCCACTTGGCTGAAATTAACAAAGGAAGCCTTGCTGACAGCGTCTACAGCACTATGCCAGGCCCCTGACAGTAAATTGGAAATTCCAATAGGTAATCCCCTGCTTTAATCCCAGCATTTGGGACAATTTTACTTATTCATCTTTCCAGCTGTTTCCTTCTCTTCCTGCTCAAACCTCTTGTCTCACCCCTCCTACCCCTTACTTTGTGTACTTTTAGTATAAAAGCCATACTGGTATGCCAGGAAGCTTCTTCTCACCCTATTGGGCCCCCATCAGGTGAAAAGGGATGCCTTTCCTCTGTGATTTGGGACATTTCTCTCTGACAGGTCTTTCAGTCAGTTTGGAGATGTCCCAGATAATCTTGTTACCACGACACTTATATCCTCTGCTGCTTCATAACTGTTCTCAGCTCTTTCCTGGAACTCCTACACTATCCCCTAAGAGCTGCCTGCACTCTTCAATTCTTATTTAATTCTAAAAATCTTTCCCTTGTCATTTCTCCTTGCTTTCTCAGGAGACAGCCTTGGTAGTTTGGAATAAACTTTTTCCCTTTTCACCCATGGGGTGGCTATTTTGGTTTCTTTACTTGAGCCCATTTTCATTTATGGTACACTATAAAATGATCAGTAAAGTTGCCAGTCTCTCTATGGGCTATATCTATGATTAAAAGTTTTATTTTGATATTAAAAATACTTCAATTCAAAATCATTACTTTTAATGGCTAAACCTAACAGGGATGGAACATAAAGTCCTACTCTTATAAAAGCTATTAACTTATTGTAAACTGTTGAGGATAATTAAAGATACAAGTTAATGGCTAGTCACCTTATAAATAATCAAATTCTTTAATATGTTCAAAATTATGCTTATAGTCCTGCTAAATACTAATGTAATTAATTATAAAAATAAGCCTTACTTAGCCCTCTAAGTTTTCAAAGTTAAGCCTAAAACAAGTAACTAAAAACAAAGTGTGTCTATTCATATATACCTAATAGACAGATGACTCTTAAATACCTCAGAGATCTACAAAATATGACATTTAAAATGTTTAAGCTTCCATAATAGACAAAACTGCCCCAAGCCTGGCTTGCTGCCAGAGCTTTGCTCAAACTGTGGACACTTTTGGGTTGACCACCCTACTTTGCCTTGTTAAAGTGAGGTCAATCCCCTAAATTGCTCCTCTATAGAAAAAAATCTCAAACCTGTTTCTGGCAACCAAAAGCCTATGCTGCTCTGTATAACAGCCAAAGAGATTAAAGGCTGTCCTGTATGACAGCCAAAGACCTACAACTACTGCCTCCAAAGAAACTACGGAGAACACCAGAGCCTGGGGTAACCTGTCTAGGTAATAGGTCTCTATCATTGTAATTGATACATAGACCATTTAGATTATATTTCCAGTTACAATTTGTCCTTCTCAGATCCCTGAGGACATTGACTGACTGTAGCTTTAAGAGCAACAAGCACCC
The DNA here is from genome assembly GCA_001675575.1 of Neotoma lepida. Taxonomy (NCBI): domain Eukaryota; kingdom Metazoa; phylum Chordata; class Mammalia; order Rodentia; family Cricetidae; genus Neotoma; species Neotoma lepida. Next base: position 43,783 of record LZPO01044742.1, read on the forward strand.
AGTTCCTTTTGCAAGGCTTCAGCTGCTTCCCAGTTCCCTTTTTATGTAAGGCCACAGGCCTCCCTTTCCTAAAGCTACTACTAGGTCTAAAAACAATTTGCTTTGCTATCAGATTCCAAAAAGAAATGAATTCACCAAACAGGTTACTTTTTTTTAAAAAAAGTAACTTTTTACTATTCCTTTATTTCAAGTAACTTGCTTTACAATAAGTGGTTCAATAATCAGCCACTTATGTCTCATAGTAAATAACTGGATTTAAAAAAGATGTAAGGCTTATTAAATAAGGTCTAAAGGTATAAAAACATAAGCTATGGAGATCTAAAAAATGTTTTAAGGTCTAAAAAGATACAACTTAGAGTATATAAATACAAGTTACAGATGTCTGAGGACATGAAGGCTTGGGTGATGACAGTCTAAAAAGATATTTTAAGGTATAATTTATAAGGGTATAAAAATGGCTTAAGGCATATAAAAAGTGTTTCAGATTTCTTTCCCTCACCATGCTATTATTATATTAAAACTTCAAAGGTTCAAAGTTCTAGCATTAAAGAATAAAGTTCTGATAAGCTAATATAATCTAGCTCTGGTAAATAGCCATAAGCTCAAGATTTTTAATTTTCCTTTAGTTGTTTTCTAAATATAGAGTTAAAAATACTTCAATACTTCTCATTATACTGAGAACATTTATTTAATCTATATACACTCAGTCTTCTTAAAAATATTATTAAGGTTTTTAACCAGAATTATTTTTAGGTTCACAAATTTCACTATGACTCAAAAACATGAGTGTACTGTCTTTTCTACAATGTTAATTTCAATACAAACTACAAACAATACTAATGGCAACATGTTAACACATCTGTAACTTTTGCCTAAAGATAGATAGATAGATAGATAGATAGATAGATAGATAGATAGATAGATAGATANAAGAAAGAAAGAAAGAAAGAAAGAAAGAAAGAAAGAAAGAAAGAAAGAAAGAAAGAAAGAAAGAAAGAAAGAAAGAAAGAAATAGTTCTTCTGAGCTTCAGGAGGTAAACTAGGATCCACCTCTCGTGACAAAATGGGCTCCAGATAAGCATTGCCAATCAACAACCTGTTTCCCCACATGCCTATTTGGGGGGGGGGGTCGGGAACCTCTTCCTCTTTCCCTGATTTTGGGACACCCCTCCTCCAGCTGCCAGAACCGTGAACCTGAAAGTTTCAAATATACACCGAAAAAAATCATTTCTCCCCTAGAAGTCTTTAACTTTATTGCCTGCCCTTAGTACACATCTGTTCCAGCAGGTTTCCAGTCGCTTAAAAACTGCAGACTGCTCCAACTGCTGCTTGCATGTCCCGAGCGCCAGACGGTCTTACAGAACCTGAACAATGGATAGAAAGGTCTGCTTTTCCTGGATTTGGTCGACATTCCAGCCTTTTGGATCCTCAGTGATGCCCCAACGTCAACAGGAAATAATCATAGACCATTACATCATCCTTTGTCACTCATTCAATCAAAGTTCTGGGATGTTAAGTTCCAAACCCGGAACATACGAATGAGAATCTTGCGATTGATCAAGGCGGTGAAGTCACTCCTCCCTCTATTTTTGATTTTGATTGCTCTGTTCTCTGTGCAGGTACTGCTATCTTTATTACCAGTATGTGCTGCTCAGGAACAATTCTAGACTTATGTCCCAGAGCCACCTCTGTTTCACCCTACAGCTTGGGATTTTGAGAAAAGTGTTGGTTAATGATCCTAAGCTGATGGGGAGAGCTAGAGATTGTTCATCATAAGATTTCTGGTCTCCTAGACTGTACAGGACATGCAGATGCCTTGCCTATCTGCTTCTCAGCTAATATCACTCCTAAGCCTGGATATGTTTCCCTCTCTTACAGGACTTTGGTGGCTGACTCCTCTAAAGGAAATAAGGATAATAAAAGGGATCTTTCGTTTTTCTCTTTTGTCTCAGGGGCCGATGAAACCCTCCCACTCAATTGTGCTACTAAAGAGAGACCTCGCCAAGGGGTTCATGATTGCTTGCTCCGGGACAAATGCAATCATTCGTGGGAGTCTGTTGGTCCTGTTACATGGTATCCAAGTTAATTTCCTTGTGTATTTTCTGATAAAGGTGTTGTTTATGATAAGGACTTCCGAGATAAATTTATGACTGGTCTGTTTCTAGTCCCGCTCATGATATACACAATATCTGACCGCCAATAAACAAAGATTTCCTCAGTGAAATAAACATTTTTTAGTAGCAGGAAACCTATTACTCACTGGTTTTTACCTGGATGGGTTTTCTCCATGTTTCTGGCCAAACAGTCACCTCGTTCTGTTCTTCAAAGACATTTATACAAGTTATTTGTGGCCAATAATTATATTAAAAGGCCCCTACAGTCCTCTACAATCTTAAGTGGCCTTCAGTCCTGTGTTGCTGCTCCCTTTGCTGTGCTGACAGGTGGAGATTTGGGGTCTTTACATGCAGTAAAATCAAATCCTACTTATAATATTTCCTGTATTAATTGTGTTATTACTAACTCTATTGATCATATTTTCACTCCAAATAATTTCCTGATTGTTAGACAACCTCCTTTTGTTTTGCTGCCTGTAAACTTATCTTTGCCTTTGCTTTATGATCCTAGTATTTATGCCTTGGAGGCTGTTTCCCAAGCTTTTTCTCATTCAAAACGATTTGTTACAGCTTTGCTTTTGGGTAATACTGCCCTGATAGCTATTGTGGCTTCTGTGGCAGCATCTACCACTGCTCTTATATAGCAAGTACATAGAGCTGATCATGTTAATAACTTATCAAAAAATTTTCCCTTACATTTATTACATAAAAATATAAATAAAGGATTAATAGATAGGGTTAATGTTTTAAAAGAGGCTATATTATACATGGGCACTCAAATTCAAAATATAAAAGTCAGACTCATGGTCTCTTGTCATGTATCATATAAATGGATATGTATTACTCCTTTGTCATAAAATAGAACTGACTTTACTTGAAGACAGATTCAGGCACATATTAAAAAAATTTAAAATAGTTCTAACTTATATATTAACATCCATGGTTTACATAATCAGATTTGTACTTACAAATGTCTTCTCTGGAAGGGATTGCTGCCTCCTTCCTTTCTTCTATGCAGTCTTATGCTTCTGCTAAAGATTTTGGGTCTTTTATTGTTAACCTGGGCATTACAGTAGGATTATTTTTGATCCTTGTTATTCATTTTCCAGTCATCATCAAATATTTGAATTCTGTCTTGCATGCTATGACCCGTGAAGTCCACTTCATTATTAAAAAATTAAAACAGGAAAAGACGTCGGGAGCCGTACAGTCTAGTCTCAGATCAGCATATGACTACCTGTCCAGCGGCTTTCCTCAGGACAAGACACCCACGGAAACAGACTCTCACTTGGCAAGGACCAATAGTCCACAGGACAGCATAAAAATTTGCAAAATTCGTACAGCTTGCAGACTCTTTTTTCTTGCATTAAATTGCTGATTCTTTGGGCAGTTTTTAGTTTTGTCACTCACACATGCAACAGCTGTAGTTTCCCCTGGAAATTCTGCTCTTTCTCGAAGATTGTCCCCTAAGATTCAACAGGAAGGTAATGCTTCTCAAATCTCTTATCTGAAATTACTGACTACAACTCCTAATCCTGAAAAATTTTCTGACTCAATAGAGACAACTAGATACATATGAAAGGAACAGCACATAAAATATTAACCATGTCTCACAGTTCTGGAAAAAAATAAGATATACATATACAAAATAAAAAAAAAAAAGCTCAGAAATACACATAGTGCCACCTGTTGAAAGTAAGTTCCCTAGACACCAAGCATATAAAATCAATGATAAGATCTAGGATAATAAAAAAAAATACAATGTAAAATATGGGCTGGAGAGATCCATCTTTGCCATAAATAGAAGCCTATATTGGTAAAAAAAAAATATGGTATGATAACATGAAAAAAGAGTGCTTTATTAAAGTGTACCTTTTACAGAGAAATTAAGACATGGAACCCCCTTGTTAAAAGGTATATAAAAACATATCTCACAAACATAAAAAATTGTTTAGATTTAAATATTGTTGTCCTTATAGCATTGTACCTTGCCTAAAAAAATTTTTTATGTCTGTAAGATATGTTTTTATACACTTTTTTAAGAAGAAGTTCCCATGTCTCAATCTCTCTGTAAAAGTCAGACTTTGACAAGGCACTCTGTTTTCGTTTCACTATACCATACCTCTTTTACCAATATAAGCTCCTGTGTGTGGTAAAGATGGATCTCCCCATCCTATATTTTACATTGTATTTTTTCTCACTCAATTATACTAGATCCTATCATTGATTCTATGCTTCATGTCCAAGGAACTCACTCTCAACAGTTGGCACTATATGTATTCCTGAGGCTTTTTCCATATTCTGTGTATGCATGCTTTACCCGCCTTTCCAGAACTGTGAGACATGGTTAATGTTCCAAGTGTTGTTTTCTCATATGTACCTACTCGTCTCTATAGAGTCAGAAAAGTTCCCAGGATTAGATACTGTAGTTAGTAATTCCAGATAAGAGATTTGAGAAGCATTAGCCCCCTGCTGAATCTTAGGGAAAAATATTTAAAAGAAGACAAAATATTCAGGGAAAATTACAGCTGTTGTATGTGCGAATGACAAAATGACTAAAACCACCCAAAGAATCAACACTACATACAATGAGAGAGAAAAAAGCCTGCAAGCTGCATGAATTTTGCAAATTCCTACACTGTCCCGTGAACTACTGGTCCTTGCCAATGAAAGTCCATTTCCATAGGACATATGACTACCTGTCCAACAGCTGATCAGAGACTAGGCTGCATGGCTCCTGACAAGAGACAGTAAAATTATACTTGAGAACGCCTGCCACACGTCACTAACAACAGCGGGAAAACATTTCTACACGATGTAGAATCAATGCATCCATCTAGCATGTATGAAGGGACTACCTGTGAGGAAGAATTATGACAGCATTACAGCTGAAATGCTTAATAGGACTAGAAGTCCACCATGCATATCTAAGTGTGCAGCAAGCACATCTACTTCCCTGACAATTGTCCCAATACCACCCTTGGGTTAGTCACACCTCTATCTGGAATGAAAGTCAACATGTACAGGCAGGTCCACTATAAGGTGATGATACATTGAGTTTTCAAGGGAGCTTCAGGTAATGTCTGCCGCCCATATCTAATTAGGAATTATCCCTTCACTCTGAAAAGTGATCCTGATTTGGGAAATAATTAGATAGGCACCTAATTATGGTGCACACTATTTTATTTCTTTCCTGCTCTTTTGTGTGTATTCCTCCACTAGAATGTAATTTCCTTAATTAAAGAGATGGTGCTTTTGTTCACTTTGTTAAACCTTATGTATCTAGCAAATGTTTGAATTTTAATGGCCAGTTTGTGTAAACAGTGACCAAGGTACTAGTTCTGTATTTAGAGAAGAGATTTTTCTTTTTTAACTTATTTCAGGGAAAGGAGGCGCTGTCTAAAATCCACTTTGAATAAAGGTCAAGTTGCAGTCCAGATAGATGTGGAGCTGGTGTTCNGGATGACGGGAAGCTCAGAGAAGAAAAATCAAAAGTCAGAATGCTTACAAGAGAAGACAGATACAAAACTACCCCTGAACACCTAAATACGTACACCTGCTCCAGTCTCACGCAGGAAAAATGAGATCTATGCATTGAGGTCTCAAAATTCCCTTGCTGGTCATTGTTCACCAAGGTAAAGAGGTCGGTTCATAATCTGCTCTCTTTTATTTCTTTTAGTTGTTCTTGCAATAGGACAAAGATTACAGCAACTCAGTCCATGTAGGTTGTTGATTGTGATATTNTTTTTACTTTTTTTGTTTGTTTGTTTTTTAAGACAGGGTTTCTCTGTGTAGCATTGGCTGTCCTAGAACTAGCTCTATAGACCAGGCTTGCCTTGAACTCACAGAGATCTGCCTGTCTCTGCCTCCCAAGTGCTGGGATTAAAGGCGTGGGCCACCACAGCTTGGCTGTGAGTGATATTCTACAGAGTTATGGTTCTAAAACACAGCTTTATGCTACACATGACCATGAGTAAGTTTCTAAGATCCCCCTACCTTGGACATCTGCAGTGCAGGGGAAACCTCTGCACTCTCTTACTGTGCATACTGTGGGGAAGCAGATGCCTCTACATATCAGCCACTCAACTAAAGTAGTTATTATTATCTACTTAAAGTGATGACATCAAACTTGCCTTCAGTATGTACAAATGATGGTTAAAAAAACTAATCTCAGACCCTTGCTCCAGTCTACAGAGTCAATAAATCAGCTTGCTGTATTTTAATATATCCCTGCATTTTAAATGGGAATCTTTTTCTACATTTGCTTTAATGGTCCTAGCCATTCAAGTTTGTTCAAATAAAAAAAAATAAGCATCAATTCTTGAAGTACTAAATTTATATGATAGAAAATAAGCTAATAAGAGATCTGTTTTAAAAATGTGAAGCACATTTTTTAGATTATCAATTTCAGGAACAGAATTAATAAACATTACCCAAAGTTTGTCAGATATGATAAATTTAACAACAGCAACCAAAAACTACAATCCAATTAAAATATGGGAAAATTTACCTGAACAGATACATCTCAGAGGAAGAAATACACGTAAGTGCATGAAAAATGTTTTATGTAACTAGCCAAGACTGGGCATGGTGGTGCATGCCAATAATTCCAGCAGGGGATCAGAAGTTCCAGGCCATCCTCAGAATTGAGTGTGAGACTAGCCAGAGATTCTCCCTCTCCCTCTCCCTCTCCCTCTCCCTCTCCCTCTCCCTCTCCCTCTCTTC
>LZPO01044742.1:75768-86884 GCA_001675575.1 Neotoma lepida
TATGTCTCTTTCTTTAAATTTCTTAAGTCATATATGAATTAATTGAGATTCAAGTTATTAGGTAAAAGTTACATTTAAAAATATTTTTTAATTTATTTTTTGAGCATTGTATATGATAGTTACCTACTAAGAATTAAGTACCTCATCATAAAACATATCAATAGATATATTAATTCACGTGATTTATCTACCAACAATATATTAAAACATCATTCTGTATACCATTAAACATAGAACTTTGTCAGCTAAAAACACATTCAGGAAAAAATACATTTTACTACAGTAAAAACAAAACCAGCATTATTAATCAAGTAGGAAATAATAAAAATGCACAAAAATCTTTCAGTTCTCCATAAACCATCAGACAAATTGTTGTTTCAGTAAAAGTATTGCCTAGTTTTCAAAGAAACATTGCTATAGGTAATGATAAAATATTTTTAAAAGCTAAGAATAATTCAAATAATCTTAACTAATAATAAAAACATGTCTGGGGCCTTGGCTGACAAGATATAATCAAATGCACAACTATCTCATTTTCTTTATGTGTGGTGAACACTTTTTTNGTTGAACACTTGTGACTTTCTGACAAGACCAATACCAAATGTATGTAGACTTGGTAATCTTATCATGCATCCAAACTGCAGTAAATAACGTTCAAACAACATCATTAGCATTTAATTTTCCTCACTGAAACTAAATAATTACCGTAAATTTTCAAACTAATTAGGTGCATGAATCCTAATGATTATTGTCAGGGATGTTTGTTTGGTTCACAGTAATTGGCTGATGGTTTGAAGTCCCCATAGACTTGTCAAATCAGTTCTCCAGGGCCACTGTCAGCTTCAAGCTATGTGGCCTGGGAAATCTGAATGACTTTGATCACACTTCTGGAGAACGCGGGATCAAAAACAAAGCCTGGAATCTCTACAAATGATGCCAGGCCTGCGGGGAGTCCCATCTCTTCACCTAACTCATGCTTTTATGTTTTCCTACCTTCACCAGACCAGAGTTTGTAATGAAATATTTCTCTCTCTCCTGTGGCCAAGCAAAAATTCAATATGGCTGCTTAATAAAATCAAGAAAACACATCAATTCATAATAAGCAAAACTCTCAGACAGTGTCAAACGTTTAAATACATAAATGTGCTTGAATATTTCACATGTCCACCTGGCTACAAGAGAGACATTTCAATGTTCGATTTAATGCATTATTCACTTTACAATTTATAGTTTCTGATATCATTTGTTTTTGCAAAAGAATTACTTTTAAAATTGTATTTAGTTACTTTCTCTGGTAAGCTTTATCTAATCCCCTGAGTAAGACAACACCTGCTCTTTGTATGATACCAATATTCACAATGCCTATCCCTTCTCACTCTTCCAAGTCTCAGTGCACCAAAGTGTTCACATGTCTGTCTTTCCTTAGTGACTGTAGTCACTTGTGAACTAGTAGGGGTCCTTGTCACTTGTGCTCTGGCCAACTAAGGAAAGTAGGCATCTTCCTCACAAGGAGAATGACATTATACTCTTTTTTCCTTGACCACAACTGATTTATTTCCTTTCACAATCCAATCCTACACAGACTTCTTCTCATTTCCTAAATTATCTTTAAAGTATTCTTTTTCCTTAGAAAACCACTGTATAGTCTTCTTCTCAAAGCAAATCACGGTGATCATTTCTCTACACGGTGTCTATTTAGTATTTCCCATGAGCCAAGCACTGTGCTAGGAAATTGAGATTTACCCTAAAAAGGTCAATATCTATTCATAAAGAATTTGAAAACTAGTCAGACATAATTTAAAAATAGATTGGTATAAGCCAAAGCAGTCAATGCTATAAATGGACAGGAATGGGGTTATCTAGTAGCATATATTTGGAACTTNGCTCTCACTAGCTGAAGAAGAATTCAAAGAAAAAGATAATTTAAGCTTAACTTACTGGTAGATTTAGACAGAAAAGAAGACAGAAAGCAAATCATAACATAGGAGTAGAGATGAAGTCAAGAAGAGTTGGGCACATCTAGTGAACAGCTTAATGTGTTTGGAGCACTGNGTACCTACTAGAAAAGAAAGAGAGGAAGCTGGACAATTAGTCAGAGGAACAACACACCTGCATGTAGTTTTAAGAGATGCATACCTTTCCCCAAATATTGGTATAAAAACAACATTTAAACAAAGGTAAGATATAATCAAATTTAGCATTAGGAATTCCANGCCAGTTAAGATTGATTTGAAAGTGGGGAAATTTTAAATAAATAAACTAGTATATTCAAATTTTTAGGCAGGGTATCATTCTGTAACACAGGTGAGATGTCAAACCACAATTCTGCATTTGTTTCATAATTTCTGGGATTTTGGGTATGTACTTATTTCTAAATAATGTCAATAAAAAATGAAATTACTCTTCATATATTAGAAGAATTATGAGAAATAGAGAAAATTTGACTAATATCTNTAAAATGTGCTAAACCAAGTGAGGAATCAGTAGAACAGATATATTAATGATAATTTCCTATTTGTTCTATAGNTCACTGAGAGGACTTCTCTGGGCTCAGATGATGTTCNTGGTATGTAGATAACACACAGGCATACCTAGCAGTTGAATATGTCTCTAATTCAACAACAAAGAAATATTGGATTAGAAGTTGTTCTCTTGTAACTGATCATTGAAATCTCGACAATAGAAAGCTTAATTCAAACTCTATCTGGAAAATGAAAAAGGNAAGAAACAAATACAAGATCTGAGTCATCTATGAACATGTCAGGGGTAACCACTAGAAGAAAATATGTAAGAACCCGTGAATAACAATAAAATAATAGGCAACAAAAGCCATAAGAAGACCACTGACTAGTGTTTAAAACTGCAAATGCTTAGGGAGGAGAGACCAATTAAATCTGACAAAATGAGTAAAACTTACATCAGTGTCAGAAAAGACATTCACAGCAGGTAAGGNCTCACAGCCCAGATTTTCAAGGCATGAGGAGCAGGCCTTTGAAGTAAGAATCTTGCTGAAAAGAGAGAGATGTAAGGACAGTAGTTTGAGCAGTTAAATAACAATTATTTTTAACAGCCTTGAAAAGGGGCTAAAATTACAACCAAAATTAGTAATTAAGAAAATACAGAAGATAATGGGATAAAATCCTTGTAAACATGACAGGAATAGAGATATTGGTATATTATGAGTTTGATATGACTGCTATAACTAACTGCCAAACTTGGTACTACACAACAGAAAATTATACATCTGGAAGTCAAAGCTTAAGACAGACTTTATGGAGCTGAAATTCAGCCGCCAACAAAGCTGCATTCTTTTCTGGAGACTATGAATCAATTTTGTGTCATTTCTTTTTTGTGTTTTCATTTGTGTGTGGCTGTGAATNCATGCAAGTNNGTGGAGAACAAANAACAACGTGTGGGAATTGATTCTTTCCTGAGTTCCAGGGACAGAATGCAGGGTGCCAGGTTTTGAAGCAAGTCACTTACCTGCTCAGCCATCTTAAGGGCTCCTGTTTTGTGACTTTCAAAGCTTGATGGCACTACCAGCCTTCCTTAGTTTGCAGCCTTCTCTTCCATCTTCAAACTCATCAATATTTTGAACATCTTCAAATTTTCCTCTCCTTCTCTACCACACTACTTTTCTCTAAATCCTCTTCATTGTCGCATCCCTTTTTTATGATCCCCTAATTCTTCATGTCTGTTGATNCCCGTGATTANATTTGGACTGTCAAAAATAGTCAAGGATAATATTCCCATCTCAAGTCTTCCATGTAAGAAAAAGCATTCACAAGTTTTAAGATATTAAATATTGAAAGCTCAGATCTGGGTAAATGACAGTCAGTAAAGTTATTGCTGTGCAAACATGAAAACCTGGTATCTCTAGCATCTACATAAAAGCCAGTGCACATCTATAACCCTACCATTGTGGAGAGTGCAGAGAGATAGATTCCAGAGATTGATTGACAGCCACATTCCATGAAAGAGCCTGTGTCAATACATAACAGAGAGTAATAAAAGAAGGCACTCCACATCAGTCTCTGCCCCTATACTTGTATAAGCTAGCATATGGAAATAATGCAGGCATGCATACATATACATGCATATACATTCAGCACACACACAAAGAATTAAACATCTCTTTAAGACCATTATTCTGCCACACTGGACAAGATGGAAAGATAAGACTAGAAGAGGAGAGTGTCTTAGTTACTTTTCTATCGTCATGATAAGAAACCACGACCAAAGCAGCTTAAAAGAAAGTCTTTAATATGATGTTTAAGATTTCAGGAGTTCATGACCAACATTATTGGGAGCATGAGAGCAGATAGGCCAGCATGGCACTGGAGCAATAGCTGAGAGCTTACATCTTGAAACAGAACCAAGAGGCAGAGAGCTAATGGTGTGGGCTTTTGAAAAACTCAAAGCTTAGCCCCAGTGACATACCTCCACCAAAAAGGCAACATCCCCTAATCCTTTCCAGATAGTTCCACCAACTTGGGACCAAATATTCAAATAAATGACCTTATGGGGTCCATTCTCATTCAAACTACCACAGCCAAGTAATGTGTGCTTCTTCCCTCTCCGTCTATGGAAGGGGAGTCAAGAAATCACATCTAAGAAGAAAAGTGGCCAGGAGCTCCAATGTTCTTTGGCATCATTGAGATAGTGAAGTACATCAAGGATGGGAGGGAAAGTTTGAGGAACAGTGTGGTCTATTGCAAAGAACCTGGCAACAAGTGGAAGAGGAGTCTGCAAAGGACCTTAGGGTGGTGACAGCATCCAGGGACAGCAGAAAGCATAAGATCTTTGTGAAGTTTATGACTCAGCATGGAAATTTACCCAGAAACACTTGGCCAACTAGGAACAGAGTTAAAGTAAATGGGTTTGGAATGAAGACTCATCTAGGATGTGCAAGGCCCCGAGTTTAATTCCCACCACAGAAAATTAACAATGAACCAAAGGAAATAAACAGGTGGATTCTTAAATGGGGATGTCTAAAGGCAATTTGAGCAAAGATCCTGATCAATATGTGCATCACCGAAAACAGTGGTCTCACCATTAGGCTTGGTTACATCTACTGTTTGAAATTTTGTAAAGTAGAAGCCTGAAGTGGTGGTACTGCCTGTAATCCCAACATGAAAGAGGCTAAGACAGGATTATAAGTTTGAGGCCAGACTGGGACACATAATTGTCTCAAACTCCCTCCAAATTAAATTATATGATGTTCAAGATGAGACACGAGATGGAGAAGGAGAGAAGGAACAAGTGAGGAAGTGGGGGAGGGTGAAATGGGGAGAATATGAACAAATGAATCCTTAGCTAGAGAGTTGTTGTGAAAATATCCTTATGCGTGTCAATCAAAATCAAGCTGGTCACCAAGGTGACATGATGGAGCTCCAAACTCATAAAAATGGCACAGGATAATTTTTAAATACACTATTGTTCTTCTGACACAGAATTATAAGATGAATCTCTAAATGGTCTTATTAATTAAAAACCCAGAGCCAGATATTGGGGTAAATTCTGAAAGGTCAGAGAAGCAGAACAAGCCACATCTAACCTCACCTTGCCAGCTTCTCAGCGAATGCTGTTTCCTCAGACTGCAAACTTCTGAGTCCTTACCCGAATGGATCTCAGCTGAACTNCTACTCAAAGTCTAAAAGCTTAAAAGGCCTCTAGTTCCTGGTCCTCACGCTTTCTATACCTTTCTGCTTTCTGCCATCACTTCCTGGGATTAAAGGTGTGTGTCACCATGCCTGGCTGTTTCCAGTGTGGCCTTGAACTCAGAGATTCGGATGGATCTCTGCCTCCCAAGTAATAGGATTAAAGGCATGTGTGCTACCACTGTTTGGTCTCTTTGTCTAATCCAGNGGCTGTTCTGTTATCTGACCCCAGATAGGTTTTATTTGTTACAGCACAAATAAAATATTACCACACAGAGTACTCAATTACAAATGTTTCAAATACAGCTAGTTTAATTTTACTAAAGTTTATTTTAGTTTAAAGTAAATCATCAAAAAAAGGTTTTCCCATTGTTATAGAGTAGACACACACACACACACACATATAACTTACTACATAATTATTTGACAATTAAGTTGTCATCAGACACCTGATTTGAAGAACTTAATTACATATCCCACATAATCTGCTCCTATCAGCTTCACACTGGATTCTATTGTCTTTATTTTATTAATCATGTCACTAACATATAAAGCCAATTTCATTGGTAGATCAAAGCCTGACAGTCAATACCCTGAAAAGCTATGATAACACCATTTGGTGCATTGTATTTTTTGAATTTTGATAACATAATNTTTTTTCCTAACCCTTTATCAACTATGAAACATTCTTGTAATGATTTCTTAAATGATCACATTATATTTTTGTTTAAACACTCCATTTGTTTTAGTCTTAGCTTCATATACACAAAACCTTCACAGTGGCTGTGGTCGATCTTGAAGATTTGAGTCATTTAGGCCATCAGGTGTCTCATGAGAAATTTTCCTAAATTAAAGATAAGAAGAAATCTAAACATTTGAGAGAAGCCTGGTTTGAAGTCTATTTTGTCAGATCTTAAAATGGCTACACCAGCCTGCTTCTTGGGTCTGTTTGCTTGGGTTATCTTTTTCATCCTTTTACAGTAGATGGCATCTATGCTTGATGTCAAGATGCCTTTCTTTGATGTCTCAGAAGGGTGATCCTTGTTTTGAATCCATTCTGTTAGACTGTGTCTCTTTATTAGGGAACTGAGACATGTTGAGAGTTATCAATGAGCAGTGTTTATTAATTCCCAATATTTTGTTGTGGTGGTGTGGGCTTTTTCCCCCTTCTTTTGATTTTCTTGATCTATTTTCTTCATTTCATCCGCTNTTTGTGTTTTCATAGATTTCTTTAATGGATTTATTTATTTCCTCTTTGAGGGCTTCTAACATATTCATTAAGGGTATTTTGAAGTACTTGTCTGGTGCTTCAGCTATTTTTCATTGATCAGGACCTACTATAGTAGGGTTGCTGTGTTTCATTGGAGAAATATTGTCCTAGCTGTTATTCATTGTGTTTTGATGCTGGCATCTAAGTATCTAGGTTTGAGATGATTGTAACTCTAAGTGCAGATATCTGGTTTTGTCCTTGGTAGGTGGGTGTTCCATTCCATTCTTTGGTTTCTTTTTCCTTCTTGGTTCTTATGAGAGTATGGTTGCTGTTGGTTGCCTTGGTAGGGAATGCCTCTGAGATCCTGCTTGTGGTCACAGGAGGTTCCAGTAAGAATGTGTTTCTTGGTATGTGGAGCTGACATTTAGGGCAGGGGATAGGCTAGGAGGCAGGGTGAGGGTGGATGAGACCTGTTGGGGATGAGACAGTTGGGGATGAGACGTGGAGATTGGGCTTGGAGAAGGGAGAGTGAAGATCTGAAGATGGCCCAGCTGCTTCCCTGGTCAGTGGAAGGTGGCAGCTGAGACCTGGCAAAGGTTTTGCCTCATTATATAGGCCATCTCTTCTCTCTGTTGATTGTTTCCTTTGCTAAGCAGAAAATTTATAATTTCCTATAAGCCTATCAATCAATTCTTGCCTTTGTTTCTTGGGCTGTTTGAGTCCTACACCTCAAGAAATCTTATCTAAGCTGATAACTTGAAGGATTTTCCCTAGGATTTCTTCTAGAAGTCTTTGTCTGAGTATCCTGTACTATACTGGTTAAGAAGGCTGAAAAACAATTACATGTGTTTTAGTTTCTCTCCTTTCAATATGATGCTGGCATCAGTCTGTCATAGATATGCTTCATTATATTGAGGTGTCATCCTTTATACCTCATAACTTCTGGATTTTTATGATGGTGACATGTTCAATTTTATGCAAAGCCTTTTCTGGATTTGTTTAGATGTTCAGTGATTTTAATCTTTAATTCTATTGTATCCTATATTGTTTATTGGTTTGTGTTCATTGAACTATCATTGCATGCTTGAAAGGAAAGCAACCAAACAATGGTGTACAAAGTTTTTAATAGGTTATCAATTTAGTTTGTAATTGTTTCATGGAAGTGTTCATCAAAGAAATTCACATATAGTTATCTCTATTTTGTTTATTTTGTTCTTATCAATCTTTGAAAACAAGAGAACATTAGCTTTGTAGAATGAGTCAGGAAGTACTCCATCCACTTTTGTTACATGCGATAATTTGAGGAGCATTGCTGCTAGTCCTTCATTACAGGTCTGGATAATAATTATAGTGGATTCATCCAATCCTAGGTTTTTCTTTGTTGAGAGACTATTATAGCTTCAATGTCATCATTATTGATATTTATTGGATTTTTATATCTTCTTTGTTCAGATAAACATTTCCATTTTTTTTATATTTTTCAGTTTACTGTCATATGTATTATAAAAAAATTCTCTAATAATATCCTAGATTTTAGGATTGTTAAAATTTTGCTTTTATCATCTCCAACTGACTAGGTCTTCTCTGTCTTTTATATAGTTTGCTTTGGAGTTTATCAGATTTTTATCCTCATATTCATCTTTTAATATCTATTTTACTTATTTCTCTTATTAATCTTTAGTATTTCCTTCCTTTAATGATCTTGGATTTGACTCGTTCTTGCTTTCCTAGGCTGAGATGCATTATTAGATCTTTTTTGAGATATCTTTTGATTTAGTAAAGTCAAGAACAATATTGACATACAAAATTTNAAAAAGTTTGCTGCACTGTGGAGACATGATCATTATCAAAAGAAAAATCAAGAAATTGTCATAAGTAACTTAATTTAATTTACTAGGAAAAGGTAAAAAGAACATAAACCAGATAAATTTCATCAGTTTCACATGTAAGGATCTTGGTACTTTGCTGAGTGATTGCCACTGGCTCCTTATAATGAGCCTTTCCATTAGTAACTTAAAATATAATGAATAAAAACCAGACTAATAGACACCTTCAGAATCCTGTTTTTAAAATGAGTTTATCTGAATTATATGTTTTAGTTATAATTTAGGTTAAAATGTGAATATGAAGGTATATTTTTGCTAAAATACTTTGTGGTTTGTTTATTTGTTCGTTTGTTTTGCCACCATTATTCAACCTATCTTTGTCAAAATTCAGTATTCCTCCCAATGGCTCTTACTTCAATATATTTCAAAACTGATTCACTAACAATATTAAGAGTTTTGCAGGATTATTATATGCTTATTCTTTTGTTCCTGTAATATAAATATGACTGTAAAATCTATAACTCACATCCAACAATTGATAATCCAATGAATGTCTTCTTTCTCATGGTTTCCATTGAGTTAATTTAATGATCCACTCAACAATAGCATTAGTGTTGTATTTATCCTTCTGACTTCAATTATAACTTCATCCTGCACCTTGGATGTATGTGAATTTAGGTTTTGTTGGNTTGGTTTTTAGTTTTAACTTTTTTCCTAAATTCTGATTGGCTTCTTTGTAGACAACAAGGAAACAAAAGATGATTATTTTTATTTCTGCATGTCTCATTCTCTATCTTTAGATAAAGTTCTCTCTTTTTTTTCTCTCTCCTGAGATGGTCCCGGAAATTATTTGGAGATGGGACAATAACAGAGTTTCTTTTCTGCTCTCACAGGTAATTATATTCTGACCCCAGAGAAATTGGAGAATGTCACAGTAGTTCTAAAGGGTTTTGTTTTTCCAAACTTCTTTTTTAAACTCTAAAGGAGAATAACCAATATAACCAGGAAATTTGAGGCAGGCTTTAGCACCAGCGTTTAAGGTAGATGGGAGATGGAGGGAGCAGGGTCAGGAGTTTGATGCCAGACTAGGCTACAGAAAGTTCTGTTTCAAAAAAATATACAACATACCTGTGGTGGAATATTATTTTAAGATGTGTTACATTTGCTTATGCTGTGGAACATTTGTTTTAATTATGCAAAGGTGTGTTGCATTTTTTTTCTGAGATAGGTTTCTCTGTGTAACAATCCTAACTGTCCTGGAACTCGCTTTTGTAGACCAGGCAGTCCTCAAACTCATAGGGGTTCTGCCTTCCTCTCCTCCCCAGTGCTGGGATTAAAGGCCTGCACCACCTTCATTCCTTTGTGTTGCATTTCTTTAACTCTGTGAAGCTATGATACTTTGCCTGTCTAAAACACCTGATTGATCTAATAAAGAGCTGAACAGCCTACAGCTGGGCAGAGAGAAAGGCTAGGTGGGTTGGCGGGCAGAGAGAATAAATGGGAGGAGAAATCTGGGGAAAAAAGGAGGGGCAAAAAGAAGGAGAGAGGATCAAGGATCGAGAAAAGAACAGGTCAGCCACACAGCCACACAGCCACACAGCCACACAGCCACACTTGGACTAAGAAGTAAAGAAAGGTGTGTAGGATAAAGATAAACACTCAGAGGCAAAAGGTAGATAGAATCATTTAAGTTAAGAAAAGCTGGCTAGAAATAAGCCAAGCTAAGGCTGGGCATGTATAAGAAAGAATAAGCCTCCATGTGATTTATTTTGGAGCTGGATGGTGGGCCCTCCAAACAATAAAGAGTGAAAAACAACCAACAACACATGCACATATACACATGCACAAACACACACATATGTAGGCGTGCATGCATATACATGTGTGTATGTGTCTGTGGTGTGTATGCATAGACATGTGTGTATGTGTATATACACATAATTAACATAATGTCTATGGTAGCCAAGTTAACCTACGTAGTCTTCAACAATCAGCTCTATAAATGGAATTTTCAGTACATTTTAATAATGCAAGTACAGCTCTTTTTCAATTATCAAATCAATGAATTCAAGAAAGCATTTGCATGTTTTTGAAGATGCTCAGTTACTTTAGAAGGGGAAAGGGCTTCATTTAAATGTGAGGTCCCTTAATAACTTTATTATTTTTAGCATTACTCCTTTTAGTAAATGCATATACTGACTACACATGACGACTCCATGGTGTGGTTAAGGGGAAGGTTTTTATTGTAGATACAAGAGAGAGAACAGCCAAAGGCCTCTGGAAGAGTTCAGAGCAGAGAAAGAAATAGACAGAACATGACCAGCAGACTTCACATGGCCAGGGCTGGATGTCAAAGAGGGAAGAATACCAGGGGCTAGAGAATAGAGAAAGCACAGTGAGAGAAACAGGAGTATAACACA
>LZPO01044743.1:0-11308 GCA_001675575.1 Neotoma lepida
CAGCTGTGGGCTACTCAACCAAATATTTCAGATGGCTCTACCCATGGACAGGAAACGAGAATAAAAGGAGCCATGAAAACTGGTCAGTTAGTATTCTAGACACAACGAAAACTAAGTAACAGAAATGTCCCAAGGCATGGAGCCACAGGAGAAGAAGGATTCTAAGGGGTGATACTTCAGCATTCCTTTCTTNAGGCATCTCATCCATCATAGATCCTCCTCTGCTGGCAAGTGTAGGAACTACTTGTGTGAGAACAAAGAAGCACTTTAAGAAGTGCTTCCTGTGAGCTAGTACCTCATCAGATACCTATTTTATACTTGTGGAAAGTGGGGCTCAGTTAAGTAACAGAAGATATACAAGATCACACTGCATAGGCATCAGAGGCAGGGTGCTCTAGTATACTACTCTAGTACACTGCTTTCTCCTCAAAAACCTGTATTCCCCCTTCCCTGTGTGTGTGTGTGCATGAGAGTTCATGATTTAATATGTAGTTACTACTGTCAGCTAATCTTTGAATTAATTTGGTCTTTCCTCAAGCCCTTTTCTCCAGTTTCATAGACCATAAAGGCAAGTGGTGTTATTCGGGGCCTCTGTTTGACTTTCACTTTGACAACTTGTTCTCTTTGGGAAAAGTAAAAGATCTACTTAAGCCAGCGGATCAATCACCTCTAGAAATAACATTTTGTTCTGCATGTTGCCTGTGGCCAAATTATTCTACAGTGAGTTCAAAAGAACTAGCCACTAATCTGTGGAAATTTTGTTGAATTGTGTAGCACCCGTGACGATATTAACTCAACACGTACTGAGTGCTTAGAACACTGCAGGGACCGCGGAGCATGCTTTCCGGGTTGTCTTCTTACTGTCTCACGTCTGCAGGAGAGCATTGATTATCCCCATTTCTGAAGGAGGAAAGGCAGGCATCAGGACATATGCAGTGGGTTTCCAGAGTCACACATCTGGCTAAGTAATGGGGTTGATTGGAATTTGAGTGTCTTGTGACATGTCCTCAGACTTTAACTGATATCAAACTGTTTCTGTTGTGTTTTATAAGCAGCTACATTTTTTTGCGTGAGAAGTCCAAGTTTCAGCCAATTTAAGTCATAGTTGGTAAGTGATAGAGAAAGGAACAGAAAAGAAGAGCTTCTAGGAGGCACTGGCATGTGGTGTAAAGAACAGGGACTGTCTTGTCAGACCTGCATAGAGACTTGGCTCTGAACTGTGACATTGCACAACAGGCTCTGCAGAGACAGCATGTGTGTATTCATTGTCGCTTCCAATCGGGGTTCTGTGTCCTGGATTTAAAGAATACAGTAGGGCTGAGGTCCACCTCCTGGCATCTGAAATTCAGAACTCTAGTCAGAATCAAAGAAAGGAAGGAATGGTGGTGTTTAGAGAGAAAACAAACGGACTCATCTGACATCTTGCCACAACCCAGTGGTAGGTCTGGTTTCTCAACTCCTGGAATGTAGGTTGTTCCCACTGCCAGCCATGACTTGGCATGCAGCACCCAGAAACTGAGTCACCTCTCCTTTGCCTTAAGCTCTTCTCAAACCACCTGCTCACAGTGAGTATCCATTGCGTTGCTTGCATCTCTCCCATGGTCACAACCACTCCCCCAGGAATGTGCTAATTGCATTAACCAGAGTAGAGAGATGGAAACAGACTTGAGGGACTCAAAGCCCGAAATCACATGGGTAAACAGGTGGCAAAACTCAGTTTTTGCAAGGAACCATGATAATGGATCGGGCATTCATATCTTCCCATCCACTTCCCTATATCTTCATTCATATCATCTCTGGTTCTAATCCCCTTTCCATCTCTTGGTGGACTTTACTGCTGTTGTATGATACAAATCTTTAGGAAAAAAAAATCAAGTGGCCCTGTCTGGAGGAATAGTTATCAAAATTAAATGATACTTGAGGTTAATTAGCATAAAGGAAATGTATTTTAGGCCATAATCAGAAAGTACTGGTAAGCCAAGGAGAGAATTTGAACAAAGGAATGCCAGCTAAAGCAGCAATGCTTTCACTAAGACCTTCAGTCCCACAGGGACCTCACCCCGGGGAAAGCTGAGAAGGGATTAACANAGGACTCTCACCAAGGTTTATGAGGCTCACTTGTCAAGGAAGCAGAAACATCGCTTCTCTTCCNCTTTGCTCAGGAAGGCACATATTTCAGAATATTCCGTTGGTATCTATAAGGCCCTTCCTTCCTTTCCTTTCTCCTTGAATTTTGTCCCTTCCTTCCTCCATCACTGTTTGCTTCTCTTCCTTCCATCCCTATACTAGTGACTGAGCTCAGGGNTTTCCTCACGCCAAACAAGCTTTCTGCCAGTGAGCTATATCTCCATACCTGTTGGGACTTTTATTTTGAAACAGGGCCTCACTGAGTTTCCCAGTTTAGCCTGAATTCATTTTGTAACCCAGGCAGGCCTTGAGCTAGAAATCTGCCTCAGCCTCCCAAGTAGTGGAATGGCATTTTGGTAATAAGATGTTCCCAGCTTTTAAAAAAAGTCCTGCAAGTGTATGTCTCAGTTAGGGTTTCTATTGCCGTGAATAGACACCATGGCCACAGCAACTCTTATAAAGGATAACATCTCACTGGGGCTGGCTTACAGTTCAGGGGTTTATTCCATTATCATCATGGCAGGAGGCATGGTAGCATGCAGGCAGGCATGGTGCTGGAGAGTGTTGTTGGTTATTTTTTCTATTCTTTTGGGGGGCCCGCCACCCAGCTCCCAAATAAACCATGCATGGAGGCATATTCTTAATTATAAATGCCCGACCTTAGCTTGGCTTGCTTCTTGCCAGCTTTCCTTAACTTTAAATGATTCCATCTACCTTTTACCTCTGGGCTTTTACCTTTCTCTTACTTCTGTAAATCTTACTTTCATTCTTACTCTGTGGCTGGCTGTGTGACTGAATGGCTGACCCCTTCTTTTCTCACCCCTTGATCTCTCTTGCGTCTCCCAGATTTCTCCTATTTATNCTCTCTGCCTGCCAGCCCTGCCTATCCTTTCCCCTGCCTCACTATTGGNCGTTCAGCTCTTTATTAGACCATCAGGTGTTTTAGACAGGCAAAGTAACACAGCTTCACAGAGTTAAACAAATGCAACATAAAAGAATGCAACACATCTTTGCATCATTAAACAAATGTAACACACCTTAAAATAATATTNCACNACAGGAGAGGTAACTGAGANTTCTACATCTCGGCAGGCAGCAGGAAGAGAATGAGACATTGGGTCTGGCTTGAGCATCTGAAACCTCAAAGCCCACCCCCAGTGACACTTTTCCAAAAGGGCCACACCTATTTCAGCAAGGCAACACCTCCTAACAGTTCCACTCTCTATGAGACTATGGGGGCCATTTTTATTCAAATCATCACAGTATCTTTATTCATTTTGGCAGTTCTTTAGTAGGGATATGATTTTANCTNTACTTTCATGGATGTCAGCTCCTTCCCATGATTATATCAGGGAGCAGCTACAGATTTATCAGGCCACCAAGCTTCCTATTTCTCATAGAAATATTATTTTGGAGACAGGGCCTCAGTATGTAGCCCTGGTTGGCATGGNACTTGCTATGTAGTCCAGAGTATCCTTAAACTCACTAAGTGCTCGAAGGCAGAACCCCAAGGCATGCACCAAGGCATGCACCACCACGTCCAGACTTCTCATTTATTGGAGCTTTAAATTTGAGGTTCATTTTTCCCTTTTTCAAATATTCCCATTAAAATCATTATAGTTCCTTCCATTTGCTTGGAACACAGTGTCTTATAAACAAACCCACTCCACTTCTCTTTCTTTTACAGCTTTTATTGGCACGCATAGATACAGTGATGTCAGTGAAGTGTGGTACTCAAGCATACAGTTCAGTGGCTGCTGTCAATCACTCCTGCTCATTCTTGAACTGTAGTAGACTCGTATACTCCTTTCTTCAGTACTCAATTTACTCACTGTGTTGTCTGGAATGTATCCACATTGGTATAAGTATTAGAGGTTACTTTTAAAAAGTTGTATTGTGGTATACCATTGGATGAAAGCACAAAATTTATTATCTTTCTTCTATTGACAGACTTTCCTTAGCTTTCATAAATCAGCTGGTCTGAATATTCTTGTTTAAGAAGCTTTCTTGTTTCCTTCTTTCCTTCCTTCCTTCCTTCCTTCCTTCCTTCCTTCCTTCCTTCCTTCCTTCCTTCCTTCCTTCCTTCCCTCCTTCTTTCCTTTTTTTCTTTTGAGACTGAGTCTCACTGTGTAGCCCTGGCTGGCTTCGAACTCACTCTGTAGCCCAGGCTGGCCTCAAACTCACAGAGATCTGCCTGCTTCTGCCTCCCAAGTGCTGAGATTAAAGACGTGTGCCACCACTGCCCACCTCAAGAAGCTTTACNTGAATGGACNTTCATCTTTCTTGTACAAAACTCCAAGAGTTGAGAAGAATACTCATGTCTGTAGCAACACTGCTTTTAAAAATGTTTATACCAANTCACTCTTGTAGNGACCTCCAGTTCAATGCCGGTTGAACTCTGCCAGTTGTACCCAATCTTCACANCCTGAAGTATTCAGTCCTTTTCATTTTAGGTGATCTGTGATCTATCATGACATCACTGTGACTTCAAGGTCCTCCAACATGGTATGTGAGACCTCTGACTTGTTTCTCTTCAGGATGGTCTTGGCTGTACTAGCCTGNGACACATCATTGTGGCCTTCATTCCCATTTCTGTAACAAAGTCCCAGGCTTCTTCTTGAAGGCTGTAGATCATTTTCAGGCTTCCTGAAGTTGTCTATTCAAGTATTTCTCCCATTTCTCAGTTTTATTTCTGTTTTGATTGATTTCCAGTTATTTTGTGAATTTCAAATACAAATCNCCTTTTCTATATAGGATATAAATGAGCAGGCCTAATAAATGGCTAATCCATCTTCTCCAGAGACCTTTTGATGACCAGCTGTTTTTAGTTCAATGCAATCAAACATATTCTTCTTGTTTTAAGAAGTATTAGTCTACCTGAAGTTCTCGTATATCTTCTTTTAAGGGATTTGTTTTCACATTTAAATACAATTGGATTTTTGCGTATGACACATAGATGAAGGAGAACCCCATGTTCCCCAGCATCCTTCCCTTAGCTCCAGCCCTGCTGAGGCAAGTACCTTAAGTGTCTGAGTGTAGTGGCTCTTTCTCTGGAAGGACAGTGATGATGTTTCAGGCCCTTTCTCCACTCTGTTCTGTTGTTCATCATCCTTTGTTCCATGTCATGCATACTGTTTTCCTAATTCCTGTGGCTTTGTAGGAGGTTTCCAATTCTGGTGGTGTAAGTCCTATATACTTCTGTTTTGTCCTGAATTATTTTCTTGATTATCCTAGGTTCTTGGCATTTCCCTAGAAAATTTAGAATCATTTAATCAGTGATCACAAAAGNACTTTTGAGCCTAAGTGGGAATGTAGTGTCATTTTCCCAAATTCTTTTATCTTCCCATTTATTTAGACCTTACTCTCTCATCAGGAACATGGAGTTCTCAGGTCAAANGCTTAGNACATCTTTCTTAGATTTAGTACAATGCAANTGAATTTTTCTTGCTATTATTTGTACTCAATTAATTTTCAAATTTCTGTGAATATATACAAATACATATGGGTTTTCTATGTTTACCTACCATCCTANAACTTTAATGGATTCACTTATTAATAGTTACAATCACTCTAGAGGCAGAGGCAGGCAGATCTCTATGAGTTCNAGGCCAGTCTGGTCTACAGAGAGAGTTCCGAGACAGCCAGGGCTACACAGAGCAACCCTGTCTCAAAAACCAAACAAACAAACAAGCAGTTTCAATCTATCTGTAGTTAAACAAATTACTATGTAACTATATGTATGTAACTATATGTATGTAACTATATGTATGTAACTATATGTATGTAACTATATGTATGTAACTATATGTATGTAACTATATGTATATAACTATATGTATGTAACTATAAACACCTGTCTTTTTCTTTGCCACTTGTACTGACCTTTTCATTCTTGTCCCTGAATGTTAACACTAAAAAACACATTGGCTTTCAAATCACTGCATTCCTCAGACAAATACCATTGGGTAATAATGTTACCTTTTCATTATGCCGCTACATTGGTTATATAACATATTTTATAATTATTTGATATATAGTGACATAAATCATTACCTATAACTTTCCTTTCAACATGCTTATTCAATTGCCTGGTAATTCTGGCCTTGTTATGACAAGTTAGAAACATTCCTTTCTTAAAACCTTTCTTTTTGTTTATTCTTTGTGTCTTTCACCTCATGCATCTCCATCCCATTCATCTCCCAACCCTTCATATCCACCCTCTGCCTTTGCAACCTCTCCCCCAAAATAAAATAAAATTTAAGAGAAAAAATGGAGGAGGAGGAGGAGGAGGAAAAAGCAATCTCGTCATGGAAATAGAAGCTGTAGTGTGACAGTGAGTCACACGGTAAACCCTTTTATCCATATACCTTTACTTACAAGTGTTCGTTGAAAAGAGTCATTGGCTTGGTTTTGGCTACACTATTGATGCTGGGCCCTCACTGGAACTCCTCTTGGCTGTCCCTGTCTCTTATACACATCTAGATGTGTATAAGAGACAGGTACCATGGAGATCCTGCAGCTTTGGATCTGCAGGACCAGCCCCTTCACATGCTCCAGCAGATCATAGATGGGGTGGATGTTGGTGTGGGCCAACTCATATCTCTGATTCTGAGCCTGGGTAGTTGCAGGGNTGGTCAGCCTGCCAGCTCTCCCTTGTCCTCACCAGCAGGGTGAGCTCTCCTACGTTGCCCTAGCTAGTTCACCCCTTACAGCCACGATCAAGGGGTGGGGCCAGTTCTCCTACTTTCACACCCTCAAGGTTGGCTCTCCCACACCTACACCTTCAGGGCTAGCTCTACTGTATTGCCCAGGCCAGGTGGGGGCCACTCTCCTGAGTGCTGCAGCTGATGAGGGGCAGGGACAGCTTTCCTGCCCTTATGGCCTCAGGGCCAGCTCTTCCATCTGCCTCAGGCATTGATGGGGGGAGGCATTTCTCCCCCACCCATGCTGCTGCAAGACCATAGGTGATAGGGACAGCTCTCCCATGCTCACATCTATGGATTTGGTTCACCCATACTTCTGCCAACAGGGTTGGCTCTATTGTGCTGCCCAGGTACAGGGCCTGCTCTAGGAACATTCTTATATCCTCCATTTATAAAGGAGTTTATACAAGAGCAGTTTCACTTCAACCTTAAGTACTGAAAGGATTCTAAAGTCATTTTGGCTTAGAGAATAATTTAATAATCGATTTTCTTTTCTTTGAATTCTTTCTTAGAATTGCTGTGTTCCTGTGGAATTTGTCATGGAATGTCCTCTTCTTCTCTCCTTCCTTAAATATCTGTGAAGAACTGTTTTGTTTGACATTAATATAGTCCCTCAGCCTTTCTGCATTAACATTTGCATGGTACTTTTTTTCTTGTTCTCCCTTGTAACTTTCGTATTCATATTTAAAGTGTGTCTCTTATCAACAACATATAGTGTACCTTTTATTATTTAGCTTAACAACTTTTTTTCATTCATGGTTTTGATACCATTTACATTTAATGTAATATATATAATAATGATACAGTTGGGTTAAATTTTATGCTGCTGCTATTTGGTTCCATCCATTCTGCATAGCTTTTCTTCATTTAACATTGTACTATAGATGTTCCCAGGCTTCTACATTCATATCATACCCTCTGTTTTTAATGGCTTCATCACAGACCACTGTTCTGATGTTTCAAAGCTCACCGAACCATTGGCTAACATTTCATTCTGCCAATAGTTTTGCTATTACAGACAATGCTGCACTGAGCATCTTGTGTCCATTACTTTCCTTTTAATGTGTTATTTCATTAGGACATCCTTCCAACGGAGGAATTATTGATCGAAGGTAGAAACATCTTTATAATTCTTGATAGAATCTGTAACTTTGCCTTTCCCAAAGAGTTGTTCCAATTCAAGAGGTTATCAGCAGTCCGTGGCTCTCCTGGCTTCATTGCAGCTTTGCTAGGCTTTTAATTTCCCTCTTTAATTAAAAAAAAAGTTACACAGAAAAATCTAAATAGGCAACAGAAATGTGATTATTAGTATCATTGCTGTGTGAAAAAGAAACAGAAAAATGTGTTTATGAGTGAGCTCTTTCCAACTATGAGCTAGACTAATATTCCAATACTAATATGCTTCTGCTTTGCACATACTTGGCCCTTGATACTGACTGTAAGTAACTCATAGANGGCATATCATGTAACATGTGAACTGGCATATTTATGCTGTTTGGATCTTATTAGCCTATAAAACACAAATAAGACCAAGAGTTATAGAAGGAGAAGGAGCACAGGGAGAGGAAGAGATCTTGGAAATAATTCATAAAATTATGGAAATTGCATGTTTCTAAATTAAATCAGAGCCTTTTCATCAATAATATCAAACTAGGATGTATAACCCAGCAACGAGCACCTTCCCCTACATGAGTTGTGTAGCAGTGAAAGGAACTCTCCAACTCGTACTCATGATATAGAGCATGCAAGCAGAAAGTGCCATGCCTGAGCACAGCAGCCTCATGCCACATGTCTTCCTCCGTGTTCTGCAGAGCACTGCACTGGAATTTCCCAGAGGTGAATGAGTTATCTGAGGTCATGCAGCCCATAATAAGCAGAGCAGTGACTCAAACTTACATCTTGCTTCTTAAACTTGTGACCTTTCTACTATGTCTAAGGGTTGCTTTCAACAACTCTTATTATACTCTTTATCCACCGAGTTATTAAGAAAAACTAATAAAAAAAGGTCATATTGAAGATGAATACTTTTCCAAAGAATTAAGCAAGGAGATTTGTTATACAATGCATGATATAAACTGGCATAAAATCCACGAGGTCCTGTCATTAAAAGTACTCCATAAACACAGTAAAAACAAATCTGTTGTGCTGGTATTACAGCACTGTGATTTGGACATGGGAATTTAGAGTTGTTGGAAAACAAGAAACAAACAAAAATCCCAGGTCAACTTAAAGCCTGTATAGCACAGACACCATACATTTATCTNTGTGTTAGTGAGTTTCCATTTCTGTGACAAAATACCTGAGGTAAACAAGCTGCAGGAAGAAAGACTGGTGTTGCTTCATGGTTTCAGAGGTTTGGTCCACNGTTGGCTGGTTCTGTTGCTTTTAAGTCTGTGACTGTGACAAGGCAGGGACGTGGTGGAAAGTCAGAATGATGCTGCTCATCTCATGGCATCCAGGAGGTCAGAGAAAAACTTCTCCCCTCCTTCCCCCCCTCTCTAAGATACACCATTCAATAGCACAACCTCTATTGACCCACATCCTCCAACTAGGCTCTACTCCCTAATGGCCCTTTCAGCTAAGAACTCACCAATGCATCAATCAACTGATGAAGTTAATACATTTATGACCCAATCATCTCTTAATNGTGCTCTTGAAAGCAAAGTCATCAACACATGAGCATTCCCTGTAGGGTGACACTTTGTAGCCCAACTGTAATAATCAGTGTCCCTCAGGTATTTCAAAGTACTCTAAATGCTTGTTTTTTG
Source organism: Neotoma lepida (assembly GCA_001675575.1). Taxonomy (NCBI): domain Eukaryota; kingdom Metazoa; phylum Chordata; class Mammalia; order Rodentia; family Cricetidae; genus Neotoma; species Neotoma lepida. The sequence continues at coordinate 9,599 of LZPO01044743.1, forward strand.
GGAATGTAAAAAAACATGCTGTGAACCCTCATTGAAGAGGGTAGAGACTGGAATTTGGTTTTAAATTACCAAGTGAACCCTCATTGAAGAGGGTAGAGACTGAAATTTGGTTTTAAATTACCAAGGCTATTTCCCCTTAAAACAAATCTCAAATTCATTTAATTTATGACAAATACTAGCCAACCTATTATTAAAGGTACAAATACCCCCAGCATATTATTCTAAGAATAAGTAAGTGCCCTAGCATTATCTTGCAGACAGCACAACATCTGGATAAAGGTTTTGTGGCTAGTATATCTTGCAGACAGCACAACATCTGGATAAAGATTTTGTGGCTGGCTTGTTGATTATGGCATTNCTGTTTTGAGAGCATGCAGTGACCTTCCTGTATCAAAGGTGCTGGAAAGTAAGGGTGGAGGCTCTATGTAGGCACCTTCTTTTTCTTGTCTTTTCTTCTTCCTTTTTTTTTTCTTGAGACAGTGTTTCTTTATATATCCCTGGCTGTCCTGGAACTCCCTCTGTAGACCAGGCTGGCCTCAAACTCAGAGATCCGCTTGCCTCTGCCTCCCAAGTACTGAGATTAAAGGCGTGTGCTACCACCACCTGGCAACATCTCCATTTTCAATGAGTTTGTAGGTGTTGTCATCAGCAATGGGACCTTGCTGTCAGCAATGGGACCTTGCTGTCAGGTTGTAGAGAGCAACTTATAATTTTGGCAACAGCCTGGCTTGTTTATGGAGTCACATGGGGCCCTTTGGCCAACAACTCAATTAGATGTAATCCAGTACCACTACTAGAAGATTCATTTGGTGAGAGAAGATAGCCAGTTTAGTCTCTATCTCCCCAATATTTGGCTATTTCATTCAGATTCCTTCATATANGTATATATTTTAGTAAATTTCTACTGTATTAGGCTTTCATACTACCCCTCAAATGACCCTTAGTATTACCTGTCTCTCCCTNGGTTGCCTCCCACAAACTCCTCTACCCTCCCTCTTCCCACTCAATCCTCTCATTCCAGCTCTCCATCCATATTTATCTATTCTGTTTCCCTTTCCTAATGAGATCTGTTCCCTCTGGTCCAGTATTTCCTAACCTTCCTAATGCTGTGACCCTTTAATACAGTTTCTCATGTTGTGACTCCTAGCCATAAAATTATTTCATTGTTATATCATAACTGTAATTTTGCTACTATTATGAATTGTAAGTATCTGNTATGCAGGATATCTGATATGTGACCCCTATGAAAGGGTTGTTTAACCGCAGAGGGTTGTGACCCACAAGTTGAGAACTGCTGGTCTAGTCCCTTACTCTATAACTTATCCTCAGTGAGTCTAATGGATTGTAGCTTGAGTATCATTGACTTCACAGCCAATATCCTCATATAAGTGAATACATACCATATTTGTCTGAGTCTGTGATACCTCACTCAGGATGATTTTCTTCTGTTTCATATATTTGCCTGTGAATTTTATGATGTCATTTTTTTCTTAGTGGATGAGTGATACTCCATTGTGTAAACATACCATATTTTCTTTATCCAGTCATTTGTTGAGGGACATTTAGGTTGTTTCTAATTTCTGACTATTATGAAAACAGCAGTAATGACCATCGCTGAGCAAGTGTCTCTGTGATAGGATGAAGCATCCTTTGGGTAAATGCCCAAGAGTGGTGCAGCTGGATTTTGAGGTAGATTGAATTTACCATTTT
>LZPO01044744.1:0-15177 GCA_001675575.1 Neotoma lepida
TGGCACTATTTAGCAGGTGTGACCTTGTTGGAGGAAGTGTGTCACTGTGGGGGTAGGCTTTGAGGTCTCATTCTCATAGATGCTTAAGCCATGCCCAGTGTCTCCTATCACTTCCTGTTGCCTGTGGGTTAAGACGTAGGACTCTCAGCTTCTTCTCCATCACCATGTCTGTCTGCACACCACCATGTTGCACCATGATGAAGATGGACTAAATCTCTGAAAATGTAAGACATCCCAATTAAATGGTTTTCCTTTATAAGAGCTGCTGTGGTCATGGTAGGTCTTTGATGTTTCCAGCTGAGGTGGCATGAAGACCTTTAGATCACCCCACTCTCCTTTGCCATGTGTACATACCATTTGTCTGGTGGTTCTCAAGGCAAATGTACTCAAATATAAAGTTTACTTCATTCTGAAAGTTGCAAGTTTAATCCTGGACCTTGAACCTTGAGGTTTGCCATGAGCAGGGATCTTTCATCCCTTCTCTTTATTAAATTTTTATCATTCTCAATAACATCCATAATTGATACAGTTANTAAAGCTTCTGTTTTTCTGANGTGAATACTAAGTTCTTTGATATGATTATTATTTCATTCACCATTCAAGATCAGCTTCTGGCCTTTCTGAGTCCCTGCCAATCCCCCAGTGTTTGTCCATTTGGAGTCTGTGCATCCTGGTTGGTGCGAAGGGAGAGAAGCTGAATAACTGCTCAGGAGATGGGGAGGTGGTAGATGAGGACACCTTCCTAGTCAGTCTGGCTGGGTTTCCCAAGTGTGCCCTCACCTGCCACAGGCTTTCTACATGTTCATTTTCATCAGTTTTCACTGGGTCATCTCTACTACTGATAAAATAGAAGGACCCTGNGTCTTACTTGGATCTTGTTAACATCATACACCTAAGCTCTCTTCTCTGGATTTTTCATTCTGTGCATAGCTGAGGTAGTAATACATGGGAAGTAATTAGGCTGAATAGGCCATATACCATCTCTCACAGAGCAGCCTCCAGAATTCAGCAGTGGGGAAGCAGGTTCCTGTGCCTATAGTTAAGTCCATCCAATATATCAGTAGAAACAGAAGGGACTCATACCTGACATGCTGCCTCATTCTCCAAGAAGATCAAAAGATGGCAGGAGAGGGTCATGTTTCCAGCTTTGAGTGTACATTTGCCTTAAAGCCTTCCTTTATTCTCCTCATTGATATTAAATAGAAAAATTTGCTCTCTAATATGTGTTGTGTAGAAATCAATCTCCTTGAACACTGTCAGTGGCAATGTCATTGCTTTGTCTTAAAAGGAACACAAAGAACACAATTCCTGAATCGTATAATGTGGATTAATGGGAGGGTTGTGAAGGAAGATAATTGGGCAAAAAATAATAACAGCAAATTTTCACTTTTTGTTACATATAATTTATAAACCAGCTCAATTATTTTAAATGGATTGACCGTGTTAACAAATACATCAATTGATACTTTATATTTAATTTTTCTTATGCATATTATGATGTTGGATTGTATAACAATAAAAAGAAAACAGAAATAAATTTATACTAGTTTATATTTCATGTACCAATACTGTGATAATTAGCTTCAACTCGATACAACATAAACTCACCTGGAAAGAGTCTTAATGAAGGATTATCAACATTAGGTTGAACTGTAGGCATGTCTATGGGTGATGGTCTTACTTAATTGTTATGGAAGACTCAGACCACTCTGAGTGGCATCATTCCCTAGGCAAGGGAGATCCTGAATACTAAAAGAGTGGAGAAATAAAGCCGGCACAAGCATATTCACATCCATAAACACAATTCAAAAAGAGGTTGCCTCTTGTCCTACAAACAACAGTGCGTTTCTGGTAAGCAGACTCACTCTTGTTCTACTCCCATTCACATACACAGTGTAAAACAACTCGCATCTGTTACTAGCAAGTACAGTGCATTGGATCTAACAGAACTTAGATTACCTCTCCTTATAACTGTGGATGTGATGAGATCCACTGTCTCAAGATTCTGCTGGTATGAGTCCTCCACAGTGATAGACTGTAATCTGGAAATGTAAATAATCATNTTTTCCCTGAGAGTTGCATTTTGTTGGGATATTTTACCATAGTGACACACATGAATCTAGAATAGAGATAAAGTAATTTTGGCTTTATTATAAGCTTCCTGTCTTTGTGAACTCAGATGAGGATAAAGAATCACTTATGTTAATGNACAGACAGGATGTTCTTTTTCTCTCTGTCAATATGTTGTAAGTAATTAATTTATGGGAAGCTAACTGAATTAGAATATTGTTATTGTGGATTATATTTATAATAATAAATGACTTATTTATATCCTAAGTGGACCTTTTGGCACTTTGTCCCTTCTGAAATGCATCCTACTTTTGAAGAGCTTTCTTGCATCCCACAAGGTCACTTTCATTTTATCCCCATTCTGCACTTCCTTTGGAAAATGACCTGCTTATTTATTTATTCACTGAGTATCCTGCTTCTCCTTTGGTGATGGACCTGTTTTTATAATGCACGTTTATTCTCTAAGACATAAAAAGTTTAGTATTAGAATCTGGCATGTTAATCTCAGTGTAATTTTTCTTTTTATTTTTCCATTAACAATAATAATGCTAGTAAANATGATTCGTAGAAAAAGGCAGCTTTTGTGAGTTCTGATTTGGAGGTCTATTTGTGAAATCTGTCCAATGTGTGAAATTTCTCAGCTTATAACTGATGTTATAAATCATGGGTCATGTGGTTAATCTTCTGAGTGCTTCAATAAAAATGATCCAACTTTTCAGCCTCCCACAGCTTTCAATTGCAGTCATCGCTCAGTCCTGCCTATAAACTCAGGGTCAATAAACAGGTGAGAGATAAACAGAAGAGAATTTTTATTAAAAATAATATGGGATACTGAGTAAAGGTTATCTAATTCAGGAAGAAATGAGTATCGGAGCAGTGTGGGCAGTTTAGAAGCAGGGCACATATGAATTGCTGGAACAAGACTGACCCAAGATGTCAACTTGAAATCTTGCATTGGATTGTGGCCAACTGATCTTTGTAACATTATCTACACTTCTAACGTACTCATCCATAGGGTATATGTTGACTTTCAGATGCATCACCTTTATTTAAGAAGTATCTGCTTTCATTTGATAAGTGAAGAGCATTTGTAAAATTACTATATTTCAATTCTGAGCATTACATATAAAAGTCATTAACAAGGATTTTCTTCAAACCATGACGTTTTCATTTAAGTTTTAAAATGCTATACATTTTAAAACTTTTTAGTCTGAAGGCACACTATAGTACAAAGAATAGAAGTTAAGAGTTATTGCTTTTAACTTCATTACACTATTAATTAGTTCTGTGCATATGGAGAGGTCACTTACTCTATGAACTGAGTTTCATAGTGAGTAGGAAGATAGCCAATACATCATGTGCATTCTTTGTCATCCAAATCACTCAGACAAACAGGAAATATCTGTGTCTCTCCATATTGACATCCTGTGTGCCCATATGTTTTTCCTATATATCTTTCCTTCTATAACAATCCTGGAAAAATAAAGTCAGCAACAAAGTAGGATACCACTAAAAGACATGGACACTATATTTTCAGAGATTTTGTTGCTCAGAGACATTAAGCAGCTGAATGATGAGGGCAAANACAGCAGTTATAAGCAGGAGGTATATTGTCATGTGAACTTGTGAAATTACCTGACCTTGAAGAAATCTTATGTTAGAGTAAAAGCCTTAGATGACAAAAACAAAATAAAACAAAGAAACAGCAATGAAATGACTTTAGTGGTGAAACCTACTCAGCAGGAAAATGCCAACAAATAATGGACACAGAAGACATATTATGTCACATAAAATAGGATTTTAGAACTATCATAGTTATTTTTCTATTGTTGTGATAACATATAATGACCAAGGAAATATATAAAATCAAATGTTTATTGGGTTACAGTATAGGAGAGTTAGAATCTATGACCATCATAGTGGTGAACATGGCAGCAAGCAATCTCTCTGAGCTACAAAATCTTTGAAAATATCTTTTAGTGTCCAGGTCTTTTAATGGTGCCCTACTTTGTTATTGATTTTATTTTTCCAGGATTGTTATAGGAAAAAAGATATATAGGAAAAAATATGGATACACAGTATGTCAATATGGAGAGACACAGATATTTCCTGCTTTTCTGAGTGACAAAGAATGCACATGCTTCCTTAGCTATTTTCCTACTCACTATGAAGGTGCTGGAGCAGTACCTGAGAGTATATATCCTGATCCACAAACAGGAAACACATACACACACACACACACACACACACACACACACACACAGAGAGAGAGAGAGAGAGAGAGAGAGAGAGAGAGAGAGCCAGCAAGAATTAGAGTGAGAATAAGAGAGAGAGAACAAAAGACAAAAGAGAGAGCTAATTAGGAATGGTGAGAGTCTTTTGAAACTTCAAAGCCCATCCCCAGTGATACACCTCCTCTAACAAGGCCACACTTCCTACTCCTTCCCAAACAGTTCCACCAACTGGAGAATAAACTTTTAAATGTATAAACCTATAAGGACCATTCTCTTTCAAACTACAGCAAGGACAAGGGGTTTTTACATAGTAATAAATTTCCAGGCTCCCAAAGAGTAAAGTTCATAAGCATTTAGACTGTGAAAATATTATCATTGGGATATAAAATCAAATGTCAATCAAATAAACAGGAACCACCAAAACATAAAGTGTATTATTACATCTTATCTCCTTCAGAATTTATATAATGCATTAGGTAGAAAATAAGAGGTTATAAATATAGTGAAGATCACAGTTTCAGTTTCCAAATTTGAACAGATAGAAAATCTACTGAAATATNTATTCCTTTTTAGATTTTTATTTCTCCTGCTTCTTATAATTACTCTTGCAATTTTGTGAACCATTCTCTAAAAATAAAAGTTTGCTCTCACAACTNAAAAGGAAAATTGCTAGCACAATCATTTCCTTTTCTAAATTTCCTTTCTAAACTAAAGCTCAAACCATTAAAGGGAATATGAGTATATGGGTTGGAAATAGAGGGAAAATCAGACTCTGAGAGGAGAACGATGTTGACAGAAGACATGAGCTCAGTTTGGGAGGAGGAAGAAAGGAGAATACAAATGTAAAACTTTAAATAAGAAGTATGGCATGTGGAATGGTAATTTTTTNAAGATTTATTTATTTATTATGTATACAGTGTTCGTCTGCATGTATGCCTGCATACCAGAGGAGGGCACCCGATCTCATTACAGATGGTTGTGAGCCAACATGTGGTTGCTGGGAATTGAACTCAGGACCTCTGGAAGAGCAGTCTGGATTCTCAACCGCTGAGCCATCTCTCCAGCCCCCGGAATAGGTAATCTTTTAAAAAATTATTTATCATTTGTTTTTATTATTGTGGATTATGTGTATGTGTGTATCTGATGTAAGTCTGTCTCTTATACACATCTAGATGTGTATAAGAGACAGGTGTTACAGACAGTTGTGATCTGCTTGTCATCGATCCTGGAACCCAATCTTCAGCCCTGTAGAAGAGCAGTAAGTACTTGACAGCTGAGTCATCTCTCCAACCTGTGGCCTTCTTAATTAATATGCTTATTAGTTACCTCTGATTTTCATTTTGGTAGTAATGATGAGTGTAACTTGGGCCTTCTGCTAGACCAGTTCTGTACCACAGATGCATCCACAACCTTTTTTACTTTGAACTATTATTTTGATATGTGGTCTTAGGCAGGACTTGAGCTTGTAATCCTCCTGACTTAACATCCCCCAAGTATCTGGGACTACAGGCATGCATCTCTATGCCCAGCTCCTTTCTGATTTTGTCATTTATCCTCAAGAGTCTAACTTATCATTTGGTGTCATATTTAGTACTTATTTATATATTTGATATTTGTTTTTTGAGATAGGGTCTCAATCTGCAGCCCCAGCTAGCCTCAGTCTCTCTGTAATCTGCCTTTCATTCTTCCAAGTGCTGGCATTATAAGCACAAGCCACAATGCAAGCCACAATGCATAGCTTAATATTTTTATATATTTTTCTTTGCATTTACTAGTTTTATATGCATACTCAACTTAATAATAGATTTGTAATGACAATCTCAGATCTGTATATAATGTATTTTGATCATATTTACTCCCATTACCTTCTCATGTCTCCCTTCCTCTTCTGATGACCCCCTTCTTCTTTCCATATCCCCCTCCTACTTTCATATCTTCTTCCTATTTTTGTGACCCATGAGTTTCATTGGGGCTGCTTATTGGAACATGGCTGAAGGGTTATTTACAGGAATATGGACACCTTATCATTAGCTACATGACTAAAGAAAATATATATAACATGAATTGCTAAGCAATCTTATTAATAAAAATCCAGAGCCAAATATTGAGGTGAAAGCTGAAAGATCNGAGGAATAGAACAAGCCAGCCACAAGTTCTTACCCCTAGGAAATCCTCAGCCTCTGAGAGAGCTACTTCCTGTATACTCATGCCTATATACCTTTCTGTGCCCTGCCATCTTACTTCCTCTCTCTGCCCAGTTATATCACTTCCTCTTTCTGCCCAGCTCTATCACTTCCTGTCTGTCTGTACAGACCTCCAGTCCTCTATGGTTAACTAGTGCTGGGATTAAAGGCATGTGCCACCATGCCTGGCTCTGTTCCCAGTGTGGCCTTGAACTCACAGAGATCCACATGAATCTCTGCCTCCTGAATGCTAGGATTAAAGGTGTGTGCTACCACTGCCTGACACCTATGTTTAATATAGTGGCTGGCTTTTTCCCTCATCCCCAGGTAAGCTTTATTTGTTAGAGCACAAATAAATTATCACNACAAATATCTTTTTCTCTCTAGAAACTGTTAACTTCCCTAGATCCTCAGAGAGAAGATGGGCCTTGTTAGCCTTTCCTTTCTCCAGGCAGTATGTTTAAGGGCCTACTCTTGTAGAGATTTTGTGCTAGACACCACAGCATCTGAGTCTCTGCACTCACCATNTCCTCTTGGACACCATGGAATGTTTCACAACAGTACACCCCTCATTCCTTTTTTTTCCTGTTGCTCTTCTGTGATCTTCCCTGACTGGAGGGCATGGTATAGATTTCCCATTATGCTAGAGTATAAAGCATGATATGCTTACCTAACTAAATATTGTTTATTCAAATAGAGTAACAACACTGTCTGCTCTTGTAACAAAGCCTTCATTTTGGAGTGGACCATAACCAGCCAAAATGTCAAGCGTAAGTGGACTGCAGTCATTGTAAGCTGATGAGTGGAATTTCCTGTGGCAGGTGCATCAACAAATTCAGGTAAGACCAGGTCACATAAGCTGTTCTGCAGAAGGTGGTTAGATGGCTTTAGCACATCTCTGTGTACCTAAGCTTTTTCATTTGAGACTGCTCATCTCAAGATCCATTTCCCAGACTACTGCAATACAGTGGTTTCATCTGCAACATCAGCAAGTACAACACCCACAGTCTAGCCCTTGGATCATGTATACAGGTTTTCTGGCTTGATTCTCCTAAGCTTAATAAATGTTTGTCTTCTATGTAAAAATATTGACCCAATGGCATACGTGGGGCAATGTAGTAGAAAATGCTGAACTAGAGATCTCAAATTGGTGGCCATTATTAAGAACATGTTGGTAAAATCTGTGATATACATCTAGGTGGTAAATGGAGAAGGAGATTCTTTTTCCAATCTACTGTTGAACTGTCACTAGAGTGTTTCATCTAATCCTTAGAGGGTCCCTTAATGAGTCAAAATTAACTATAAAAGACGGATGTAGAGTTGAAAGGAAGGTAAGACAGCCTATTGAATCATTAGTTACATTCTTTTTCAGTACAGGGAAGGTTTTGCTCATTTATAGGACTAATGAGAAGCTATTTAGAACTAGGATTCTGATTATGATTAAAAGAGAACCATATAGGGTTTATGGAGATTCCCCCATAAGGAAGTACTCTTCATTATTTAAAAAAAAATTTCTTCTTTCATCTTGAAGATGAACTAAGGATCTATAAGATTTGTTCACATTGCTATGTGGTGTACTTTACACTATTTTTTATATATTTTTNAATATTTTTTCATACAATATATTTTGATCATATTCTTTTTCCCTCCCTCAACTCCAGTTCCTTTAAAAGCATGGCTGTCAGCTGTTTGTGGTGTTCCAATTTTATATTTTGTAATTAAATATACTAATTATATGTAAAATATAGTATTTGATTTAATAATGGATTTGCAATGACATTTCAGACCTCTTTGTAATGTATTTGATCATATTTACTCCCATTACCCTCTCTTGTCTTCCTTCTGCCCCTGATGATGCCCTTTTTTCCAAATCCCCCATCCACTTTCATATTTTTTATGTTTTTTGTGATCCAGTATTTTTCCTTGTATTTTCCAATTTCTATAAATATGCATATTCAATAAAAAATTATCTCAGGTCTTTATTTTCTTGTGGTGACTAGACTTCTTGTATCACAATTACACAAAATAGATTAAACTGCTTAGTTCCTCCCCTGTTTAGTTATACATGTGTGCATGTATTGAAGCTAAAGAGCTAGTTTAGTGAATGAGATGAGCAAAGAATTCTGTGAATGATTTGGGCAAGTGAGAGATTAGCATATTATTGCATTTTCTTGATGTTCTATGATGGATACTGCTTTGAAGAACCTTAAACATGAACTTGATAAAGATCGATGGCAACTATCAGCTTCTTCTGGAGACATTGACATTAAATCTATCTTTTTAAAAAAAAAATCATTAGTATATTCTACAGTGTATGATTGAGTCAAACTAATGTTCAGTCTGCTCTACTAGCTCACTGCAATTCTGTACACTCTAAATGTTACTGTATCTGAAGAAGGAAACTTACCTTCATTGTAGGGAAGACATCATTCAGAAGCACTTATATGGCTAATAATTTATCTACTCCCTAAAGAGAAGACCCCCCGCCCCAACTGCCTGCCACCAAAAAAAAAAAAATGCCCTGTGGATTTCTGTGCTGATTTGGCTCAGGTTGTGAGTTTGCATGTGACTGAAAGAAATGGCATTCTGACTGAAACAGGTTCTTAGTATTCTATTACTGTGATAAAACACCATGACCAAAAGTAACTTGGGGTTGGGAGAGGATTTATTAAGTTTACCACATCAGAATCTCCCAGTAAGGAAACTCAGGGCAGAAACTCAAGAATGTAAGAGCCTGGAGGCAGGACTGATGGAGAGGCCATGGAGGATGCTGCTTACTGGCTTGCTCCTCCTGGCCTACACAGCCTGCTTTCTCATTGCACCCAGGACNACCAGGCCAGAGAGGAACTATCCACACTAAGCTAGGCTCTGCTAACATTGATCATCTATCANGAGAATGCACCACAAGCTTGCCCACAGGCCAATCAAGTGGGGACATTTTTTTCAGTTGAGGTTCCCTCTTCCAAAATAACGCTAGTGTGTGTCAAGTTGACATAAAACTGGCTATCACATAAGAGAAAATAATGTTGACAGCAATGCTGCAGCTGCAGCTGTGTGAACGTTGATTCCCAATCCCTCTGGTCGGCTTCAGCTATATTCCTTTGTTGGGAAGTACCCATCTACGTGAGATGACAGAAATAAGTGTATTCTATTTTTAAAAATGCTCACCTCAGAAAATGTCAGTTATAATTTGGTTTTAAGAGGAGTTTCATCTATGAGCTATTAACTTGCCATTGTGAATGAGCTTTTTGTGTGGATTCAGGGATCCAATGTTTGAATCACTTAAAACTTCCCAACCTAATGAGCTGAAGCATTGGATGCTGATCTTTCTCTTAGAGGGGCTGGAAAGAAAACTCAGGATCTTTGTGAAGATTCATTTTGTTTCATTAAATATATATTAAGTAAAATTATAAATTGTATTTAACTCATTAATGGGGACTTTATATGTATTTATTCGTTTTCTTAAAGAGAAATGAAATAATTATACATCAGACATTTCTTTAATGTAAGGTGTGACTAGGTAGATATATGAGTTATAATCTAAGAGAANGCTAATTAAAATAGATTTGCATGGAGGGCATTAACCTAATTGATAGTTAATATAGGCAGCACTGATCAGGCAGGATAGTGAAACATAAAAACTGAAATTCAACCTCATTTCCATCTCTTTCCTGTGTCCGTTCACTACCTTCCTCTAGTCTCATTCAATGCTTTCCTTCTCTTCTCCCCCTATACACAAATGCAGGTACAGACCTATATGAACACACACACACACACACACACACACACACACACACACACACTCGCACACAGTCAGGACTGTTGTAATAATTACTGAATAGATATCTGGCACAGATTAGGGGGTATAAGAGTTTATTTCTTGGCCTTTTCATGTTTTGTTCCTTTTGTCTGCATGTCCTTGAAGTTGGTTGCACGTCCTTCTGTATGTTGAGGTCACAGACAGGGAAGAGGGATGATGTTAATCAGTATGAGACACAAGTCACAGATTGATTGGAGGTGGGTGAGATATTATGGGCTCCTCAAAAAAAATACCGTCTACAGTCAAGGGCAAAATGTCACTTTTGCAAATTACAATCAATGTCATTGTCCTTGTAATTGTTCACTATGAGAGAGACTTGCCTATTAAGATGAGGCCTTGAAACAGGCATACATAAGGTAATGGTGAACAAAGGCCACTTAGTATATTCTTCAAGCTATACTTATTTTTGGCTTTGGGGTTGAAGAGACCCTGGCCTTCCATTTTCCAGGACAAAGTGGCCGATGCAGATTCAAAATCAGACAATTCCTTACCTCAGCAATTCTCCATCTGGCCCTCTATTCATTTTTCAGAATGTCCCAGCCCATTGCAAGATGTGTGGAAAACCACAGTACAGAACTCACAGCATCTGTGCCCTACTGGCCAGTCAGGTAAACCAAGCTCTGTTGACCAATGAGAGAGGCTGGGTTTTCTTAAAATGCATGATTCTCCACCCCAATGTCTCATGAAGTGTTCATGATGCTACATATTAATTAGCTTTGAATCATTTTCCTCTATACAATGCAATAGAAATACANGATATTTTAATAGCACTATAGTTTTAAAATATTTTCATATTCATTATTTCACAAAATTCTAACAATGAATTGTATTTGGTTTGGATTCTCTTTTGAAAGATTTATTTTTATTTAGTGTATGTCTATGTGTATGTGTGTGTGTATGTGTGTGTGTGCATGCCATATGTGTGCAGGTTTCTACAGAGGCCACAAGGGAGTGTTAAATGTCTTGAAGATGGAGTTACTGATGTTTGTGAGCCACCCAACGTAAGTTCTGTGAACCAAACCCGTGTCCCCTAGGAGAGCAGAAAGTGCCTTTAACTGCTGAGACATCTCTCCAGCCTCTTGCTTTCTATTCCTTATGGAAGTGGAGAAAGTGGATCAGAAAATAGTAAGTCCCTATTTGACACAGAGAGAGTGGTTGTATAACACACACACACACACACACACACACACACACACACACACTGCCCCAGGGGTATGTCCCAAGCATAGAAACAAACAAACCAATAGCTTCCAATGAGGAGCTTTCTGAAGCACCTGGGATTATTTACAACAAATTTACAGAAGGTAGCATTGTTTTAATTTTTCCTTCAGAATGTCTGAACATTGTCATAGACCTCAGATCCATTTAACCCTGATGGCAGTTATTTTTATGGTAGGTAAAATGTAGATTTTTATCACATATAACCACAACAAACAGGTTAATACCCTGCACATGCCGNCATGCTTATAAAGTTATTCTGATTCCACNCTCCTTACTTCTAAAGGTGAATCTAGAGTCAAGTATATCTAACTACTTTCAAAGCTGATTGAGTGGTAACCTGACTCTCAGTAGCAGGCATGAGTGACGCTTTCCATCTCCCAGTGATTCCTGACTGAAGGGCTTTCTGACTATACAATTTCCTCTCCTTTACAAAAATAGCACCTTGTCCAGTCTCACAGAGTTAGCAACGTTGTTTGAGTCTCCTGAAGTATTTCCTTGTCATTATCTGCCATTTATACTAATGTCACTAATTTAATTGCCATTTTAGGCCACTGATACACATTAAGATTGTCCCTCATTAAGTTTTGAATCATTCTCTGCTTGACCAAGAGCACATTTCCAACATTTTATAAATTAAAGTNTAAACATGACTTTGGAGAAGGAAATGGCTTTGAGTCAGGATATCTGATTTCTCTCACTGATTCTATGACGAACTTCAGAATCATATNATTGACAGATATATTTTTTTACTACAGTGAAAAATTTTACCAAAGCTGAATTTGGTGAGTGTAATTTTTGTTCACAAAATTAGTTTTCTTCCTAACATCATTTGAATACTCTCCATATTGAGTGTAGCAGTCACGATACTGTGAACAGAGGGTTGGGGTGTACTGACTACGTATTTGGTTTCAGGAACAATCATGTGCTATTGCGGATAACAAATGTTCACATGAAGCTGCCTTTTCAGTACCCTGAGTCTTGACACCTAGATGGGACTTCCAGGGCCACTCATCTTTTTCTGCAGCTGCTCAGGTTGCTTCTATTTATAGAGAGAAAAAGAAGCTAAGTTGGAGGAAAGGAGAGCTTTCTTTTTTTTTTTTAAAGAAGCAAGTCACCTAAACAGTAATTTATCTTTCTAAGATTAAATGAGCTGATCTCATTCAGGCCTAAGCATTTAAACTTGTAAGCATTTAAACTTGTCGAAGAACAAGTTTTTGACTTAGATGTGTTCTTGGCTTCCTTTTTCATCTTGAAGAGTAATGGGATCATTGCCCATATGGATTAGTTATGAATAAAATGCCAACTCNGTCAGATCCATGCAGAGGAAGTTCAGGTGATGTGGAAAAAGTATTTCAAGGTGACAGAATTCAGTATTCTAAATGTATCCCAAGGGAGTTCCGAGGCACTAATATTACCCATTGCACAAGCCTCACTGCTAGGTACCTGCATAATCAAGACATTGGAGTTGACATGTTTGTTGTAGACAATCACATTGGCAACTTTCTGAAGCTATAAATAGTGGCTGGGGCACCTATAATATTTTCTAGATACAGAGACACAGCTCTTAATCTTGATGTAATCTATAGAGGCATTCATATGGAGTGTTCATTATTGCTGCGTGACACACAAGGCTCCCCAGATTCTGAAGCTTCTATGCTATAGGAAATGTTTGGAGCATGTCTGTTCCAGCCTCACTGCCTCAGATGAATCATGCTGCTAAGGTTTTTTTCTGAGATGTGTGCATGCCCTCAACAATCATTTACTATTAATTGCTAACACCCAGTTCCACACACTGGACATGGCAGACACTCATCCCAGAGCATTACACTCTTATAACTAATTTTTATGACATCTTTAGCAGAGAGAATCCTCTTTATGGCCATTACTTTATGGATAGAAAACCTATAACTCAAAATACTTATGGGTCAGTGTTAGCTAATATGCTATAAAAGGCAACAGGATTAAATGGTTTTAAAGCATGTTATTTAAGCCTTATTCTTTAAAAATAAAAATTTTGCTTTTATAACTCCATGATAAGGCAATTTTTGTGCCTTAGTGTTCTCTTTGGTAAATTGGGGATACTAATTATAGCTATCTAAATGCATATACACTATCAGAATAGTNCGTAGCTCATAATACAGATTCAATATCTTATCAAATATAGTATGTTCTATCATTATGTCATCCCCTTTGAGGATGATCTAAGGTTATAATTTGAATATCTCACAAAACTTCTGCCGCCAGCATTAGCACATTCACATGTAAATAAACCATGNTGTTTCCCTCAGGGTGACATGATACAGGAGGGCAGCAGACTGTCACAGTCACTATGTCACAAAGCAGAGTATACATCACACCCTGTGCCTTTGTCTCATCCCTGTGGCATATTTTGAAATGATTTGCTTTGCAGCATCCCTGTTAGACTTTGGTGCTTCTCTTTGCAGCCTCATCCTCTGAGATGCTCAGGGTCAGAGCTGCATCCATACTTTCTGCTTACTATAATGTGACAACTGACAGGACAATTGAGGAAGAACGATTCATTTTGGTTCATGGTTTCAGAGATTTGAGATCATCATGGCTGGGAGAACAGAGCAGCTTAGGTAAGTGGCTGCGGTGGGGTGGCGGTGGGAGATGGAGGGAGGGAGGGAGAGAGGATGAGAACCTGTGCTGAGGGTTTTCTCTTCTTTCCCACTTCCCCATCTCCATCTGGAGCCCATCCTATGGGATGATACTTTCAAGATTCAGGAAGGATCTCCCACTTTAGTCATTCCTCTTGGGAAACACGCTCATAGATACACACTGAGAGATGCTTTATCAATCTCCTGGACGTTTCTCTATCCAACCAGAATTAGTCATCACCATGACACAGAGTACACAGATAAACTGTAAACTGTTTCCTGTCATTTGTACTCCATAGTACAGTCTTTGACTTGAATATGTTTGTTGATGATTGGAGTTGGCAGAGATCTTTAATCTGAGATCAGGGAAGTCAAAGGAATCAACGTTTTGACAATAGCCAAACAATCTAACCAGGGCAACTCACAGCACTCTTAGTAGCTGTAATCAAGTTACACCACAGTTCAGAAGGGCTGAAGACAAGAGTTGCTTTTCAAATATATCTTCCTGCAGTGAGCAGATGGAAGTGGTTGGAAGCTGACCATGTTTAGAGTGGAAGAGTTCCCTAAGACTCCTTAATGAGAAGGCCTTTCCTGGGATATCAGAATGCATGGCTATGGGCATAGCAGGAAAGCAGATGACACTGTAAACACTACAAAGAATGGTCCTTGGGAAAACAGAGGGTTCAAGAGAGGAGTTCCTTATTACTCAAGAATTGGCCTGCTTAACATTGAAAATATTCTATTGAGAATTTAATTCTCTTCCGAGAAGTCTAATAGTATGGGCAGTGAAGTTGTCAATGGACACTGCAAAAAGGCAGAGAATGTTAATTAAAAAACCAATACTTTTTATAGTGCTTCACTTTTAGGAATAAAAAGCACATGGAAACAAAAATCAATGGAGCTGAAATTCTCAGTATTTAGTCATTTTTATGTCTCTTAGGTTGTGTTGAACTTAAGAAGAAAAAATAGTTATATTATTTATTTAAAATACAAGTATTATTATTTTTATTGCTGTATAAATTTACACATTG
>LZPO01044744.1:37275-75398 GCA_001675575.1 Neotoma lepida
TCTAAGGTTGATGCTGGGATTAAAGGCGTGTGCCACCACCTCCTACTGCTAGTTCCCCATGTGACCTTGGAGTCACAGAGAACCAAATGGATTAAGGGCGTGTGCTAACTTGCAAGACTATTGTTTACTACTAGTGGCTGGCAGCCCTGTTTTTCCTCTGACCCTCAGATAAATTTTATTAGGGAAGACAAATAAAATATCACCACAAAAGACTTAAGTTATGGTGATAAATTTGGTAGCCCTATTTAAGTTAGAAATCAATGATACAGTTTTGAGAAATTCCCATGTATTTAGAAATGAACATACTATTATGTTATATAATTTCAAAGAAATAAGAATCAAATTGAAAAACTATTTCTAATTGAAAGTATTTGAGATTGTTGTTTTAAAATTCATGGAAAGCATATTAAATTATCCATGAAATTAAGTTTGAGGTATATGTATTTATAATGGAAATGAATATTAAAATCTATATGCTAAGTATCTCAAGAAAACAGCAATGATAGTATACTGAATATGAAGAGTAAAATGAAAATGCAAAGTAATATAAGTGATAGTGAAAAGAAACATGATAAAATACTACGTGATGACATCTTGAGGTTCAGTAAAATAAACAAGTGCCTGTGGAGATAAACACTGTCCATAGTAGCAGGACTGTGCTCTCTGCTCGGATTTTCTCTATTCAGAGTGGAATAGTATTAGCTTTTCAAGATACAGCTTCTGTGCAATGTAAATATGTAAAAATCTCAAATTTGAGGCATGAAAAATAATGAACACTTCTTGATTTTTCCTGTGTCTAATTGTTATACATATTTAATATGACACTCACTGCCCAACTTTTTTTTCTATTTTGAGCCTATATATCCCCAGTCTCTTCCAGTGGCCAGTTGTAACCCTTGGGGCATTGCCGTGATATAACTCAAAACAGAGCCATGATCTGGCTGAAAGAATCTTAGGAGATGTAGCAAGACTTTAACATAAGCAGCCTTCTGAGGATTCACAATGGAATCCCTGCAATCAAGCTTCTCATCCTGGGGAGAGGCTGGCTCATAGACTTCTTGTTTCACTGAATGTGACTGACAGATTTTGATGCAGGTGCCTTAACTATAAGACCAGTGAGTAGAAAGACTCCTACTGTTTTTGCATTCCTTTGCATTAGTGCTTGAATCTGAGCCCTTAGGGTTTTAACATACTAAACAAGCCCCTAACCACTAAGCTACCTCTTCAGTCTCTTCTTTGTATATATGTTGACCCCTGATATATTTAAATTCATGCATGCCTTAGTCCTTGACATTTTACCCCTAAAAATAACAGAAATATAGCATTAAAATAAATCTAAAATGAAAATACTGGAATGCTAAAAGACAACTTTGACTATAAGAAAGAAGAATGTTAAGTCTAGCTATTCTCTAATCAAAAAAAGAGANTAAAAATAGTCTCAGATAAAAACAAAAGTGTCATCAGATAGCTGAAATCCTTGATAAAGAACTGCAGGCTGTGAGTGCTTAGAAGCACTTCTGAGGGAACAGATAAGAAAGCAGAGCATGGCCAATCAGCCATAAAATTGGCCACCTCAGGCAAATTCCTGCCTTTGGGTGCATTCCACAACTGGAATGCTTTTCAGTCATGCTTAGAGTATTAGGGTCACATTAATTCTTAGAACTTTACGGAAAAGTCAAAGTATTATCAGCACATATTTGACAAATGTTTTGAGTCTGTTTACCAGATGTAGGTTCATGTTAAAGATGTGCTAAAGTGATAGATTATCCCAGGAGGGATCTGTGAGACATTCAATCAGATCAGTGGAGGCATATGGCAGTTTATTAATTAATACCATTAATAATGTATTAGTGAAATTGCTTATGTTGATTTATACCAAGACATGCCAGTTCCAGGCACATGAGACTAAATATATTATACCAACACTCTGTTACTTTTAAAAAGTAATAGGAATTTCTTTATGATATAATGACAAGAAACTAATAAAACTCAAATAGCATAAACTATAAATAAAAGATCTGACAAATTATGCTTTCTTAGTGTGGAGAGATGGTTCACTGAATAAGTGTCTATTCTCTTGATGATCAGAATTCAGTTCCCAGCAACCACACCAGAAGTTTCACTCCCACCTCTACCTCCAGCTCCAGGAGTTCCTACATCCTCTTCTAGCCTTCATGGGTAACTGCACATGTATGTATACCCACACAAGGACACCAAAGACACACAAACAAATAAATAAAAATTATGCTGTAATAATGATAATGCCATTTAATAATACCAATTGCTAAGCATTGAGAAGGAAATAGAATCAGTGACAGAATCAATTTCCAATATCGTTAGCACATTACAGCATCATATGTGGATTATTTGTGCACACAAAGAAGGATTTTCATATATACTTCCATTACATATATGTATATGGTACATATGTTTATACCAATGTGAGGTAAAAACCAGTAATTCCAATAAAATAGAGAAAAAACATGAATAAGCACTCCTATGTTTGATAATCAACAAACAAATATAATCATTTTTAGCAACACTAGTAATCAGAGGAATTACAATAATGTTCCATTTTGCACACACCTTATTGCAAAAATTCAGAACTCTGACATGTGTTATATTTGCAAAACATTTTCTTATCTTTATTCTAAAACACTTTAGAACAGAACTTGTTATCTATTAAAACTGAAAATATGCCTAGTCTAGGCATAATTCCTTTTATGAACATGTGACTAATAGGCCAGCCCTTTGGGAATTTTACCACATAGCATCAAGAAATATAAAAAAGTTATAAGAATCTAGAATAGAAAAGAAAAAATGCCACAGTAAAAAATATTCATTTGTAAGAAATTGTGTGAAAAAAATAAGTACAACTATACAATGGGATATGGTCCAGTATCCCAAATAAATCAAGTGTTGCACCAGAGACACAATCAATATATGAGTATGTACAATGTAACAAGCAGATCTAGCAAGCAGCAAAGCAATACAGAGTGGAATATATTTTTCAAGTAAAGAGAGCTTTGTGCTGTTCACATATAGTTTCATAATGTGACTCTTAATCACTGGCACATGAAACACAGTACTGAGTTCCTTCTGTGTAGTACGCATGGATGCCCCTTGCAAATGACAGAGTGTCTTGCATATTTTTAAAGTAAAATTTTATTCACCTCCCTGTGTGTGTGTGTGTGTGTGTGTGTGTGTGTGTGTGTGTGTGTGTGTGTTTTCACTGCACTTAGTTCTCAATGCTCAGTAGCAAGTGCCTTTTACTGGAGGTCTTCCTTTTGCAGGAGCCGTTTAGCCTACCGTCTTTTGCATAATTGTTGGGATTTTTTTTGTTTTGTTTTGTTTCTTGCACTAGTTACTGATCAGCCAGTTTTATTGCTCTTTATTTTTTATAAATATGCTTTATATATGCTTTTAAATATAGTGCTCATTAAACAAACTTTCTCAAAAATCAAATGAAAAGGAGCACAAAGTTTTCCTTTTGAGAGTGGAGCCACTGTTTGTGTCTGATAAATTAACTATCTCCCCAGTTTGTGTTCTAGGAATCAGAATAAAGCTGCCATTAGCAAAGGAATATATGCATATATACTAACCCTTGTGTGGATGTACAGCTCTATAGATATTTGTCGGTGCTGTCCTTGGGACCTGGATTAGCTAAACATGATTCATTTTTATATTTCTAGCTCAAATCTGGCATCACTGAAGACTGGTTTTCTGTTCAAGATGGCAAGAAGGAAGACTAGGCATTTTTAACCACAAGGATTTCTTCACTGTTCAATTTCAGAATAATGTGTAACAGTATCAGAATTTGCTCCTCAGGCCTCATGGGAAGTAGCTTATCCACTGGCCTCTGGACTTCTGGTCTGTGTGTTACCAGGTGTTTCTATGCNGTCTGCTTTCCTCCATTTAGTTTTGCAGACTTCCTGACTCCATAACTTACATTCTCAACTGTGTCTTTACTTCTTTTACAAGATGGTTTCCCATACTTGTAACACAAGTGGATTATGCCATCACCATCTACATCCACAGATTCTGTGTCTTCAAAAATTACTGTTTTAATTTACAAACATTGATGTTCACCGTTTCTGCTGTGAAATTTTGTCTTCTGACAAATGCTGTGTTATGCATTCATGACTATATCAAGTGAATTATTTTCTCAATTCAAAAATATATGGATTAAAATGGAATGGTCTGTACCATTTTCAGACTGTAATTCATCCATGCCGTTCTGTGACTTTTGTGGTCTGTTTCTTTTCACTGCTGAAAAATATTCCATTTCACAAATTTGTTTTAATCCAATTAATTATCAAATGTNTTTGGGTTTGCTGGAGAATTTTGTGTGTTAGTAACAAAAGTACTGCAACCATGAAGTCTTGCTCTGATATTAGTTGTCAAATTAATTCAATAAACATGTAGAGGAACACTTGCATAACATCATAGTAAAACTATGTAAAGGTTACAAGAAAACAAACTGGTTTTCAAGTTGGCTCTGCCATTATAATTGCTACTAGCAGTAAATGGAAATTGGTTTTGGCCCACATTATACAACCAGCTGCTTTGGTCATTGTTTCAGATTTTAGCAGTTGTGGGGGGTATGTGGGTCTTCCTCATTCTTTGAACCTCCAACTCTTCATGATATATTGTCTGTCACTGGCCTATCTTCAGTGAGATGTGTCTTCAGAGCTTTTGTTTGCTTCTTGAGGACTGCCNTTCTTGATTGTGCTGTTCAAAAGTTAGTTGCATATCTTGGATAAGTCCTTTAAGACCCATTTATTTTCCAAATGTTTCCCTCTCCCTGCTGGCTTTCCTTTTCCTTCTCTTTACTATGCATTTACAGAGAAGAAAAATTTAAGTTTGGTGAAATCCAGATTAGGACGTAATTCTTTCTGGAGTATGGTGTACATCTAACACGTTATCAGCCATCCTAAAGTCATATAGATTTTTTTCTAAAATTTGCTTCAGTTAACAATATGATTGAGCTTGAGATATTTTTAAAAAGGTGCTAAGCATTCTTCTAGTATTATTTCTATCATATTCTCTGCATATGTATGGCAAACATTTCAATACCATTTATGAGCCTTCCAGCCTATATAAGAGGCTTTCTCATTTTTAGTCTTCTATGACTTTCCCCATCAATGTCTATAGCGTTCAGGATGGAGACTCTGTTTACATTCACTTAAATGTGCACCAAACCCTTTGAATTCCGGATGTGTTTGTAAATGATTATTTTTTTAAATTTCAAATGAAAATTGTTTATGGTGGCCTATACAAAGGAAATTAATTTAAAATATTATCCTGAAATATTATTACATTCACTAATTATATTTGCACTGTTACTTATTATTTCCTTCATAAGGTTATCAGACAAGGGGGAATTGAGAGAGAATATGCCAGCTATCAGTAGCTAACTCCTTCAGGACATTATCAACCAACTCAAAAAACCAACACAGAAAACTGTGTTTTCTACCCGTCCCTGCTGAGACCTAGGCCTTCCCTTTGGTAGTAACTTTACCTGAGTGATCTCTCAAGTTCAGACACCTTGTACTGAAATAGAACCTTGTGTTCACTGAAAGAGTGCCCACAGTCAATCACAAATTTAGAATATTGTCAATCCATGTGTAGTCAAATATGGTTTATTAGAATCAGCACTAATGGGTGTAATTTATAAGAGAAAACTTAGTGGTGGCACCATTGACTGCTGCATTCTATTTCACTTTTATTTGTAACTTGCAAAAAGTAAGGCTCAGGTTGGGACCTATTAATCTTAAAATGTCTTTGGAAACCAAATGGAAATGTTTTTCTGAAATTCAGGGGAGAGGTCAGAAGAAAGATTTAGATCTGCTCATCCAATAGGTACTATCAAAGTTTGGGCCAAATAAGAACATCTGGAGAGAAAATACAGATGGGAAATTAATTGGCATCAAGGACCCAGATGTGAGGAAGTACCAGTATTTAAAGAATAAGAAGGGATGGATTTTTACCAAAAAAAAAAAAATGAGGACAGTGAGGAGGGAAATAACAAGAGATACAGGGTGAGAGGGTCTATAGAAAACAATATAAGCATTTTAAATAAGAAGGGACAAGGAAAAGCCAAACACAAGAATGTAGGGTGAGCTCATAGAAAGCATTTGCAGTGGAAAGAGAAGATTTTGTGATCAAAGTGAGAAGGAAAGGAGAGGAAGTTGAGGTCTGAAAAGGAAACACCAAGACAGTTGAGACACAATCTGGGAGAATATAGTTCAATAGTGGTATGTATATTTATGTATGCAATTACATAATTCATTAAATATAAAATATGTATGTACAAACATTATATATATATATAATCAGGTGTAACTTAATATAAAATCATGTATAAGTAACACGTATCAATTAGATGTAAGTATGACAACCATATTGGAGTAGATATTTGTGGCAAACATCCCCAAAATTTTAGCATTCTAGCTTCAGTTAAAGAACACAGAAACTATTTTATTGAACAGAGGTTCTTAGTAAGCTAGGCATCTCAACATTCACTGAAGACAGTGGTTCTCAATCTTCCTAATGCTGTGACCTTTTAATACAGTTCCTCATCTTGTGGTGACTCCCAACCATAAAATTATTTCATTGCTACTTCATGACTGTAATTTTGCTACTGTTATGAATCACAATGTAAACTTCTGTGTTTTCTGATGGTTTTAGGCAATTCCTGTAAAAGAGTCCCCCCCCCCAGGGGTTGTGACCCACAGATTGAGAACCTCTTATTTAAGTTGTCTTAAATTACCTTGTTGTTAAGCTTTTTGGTGATTGTTTCAGTTTTAATACCCTGTTACTTCTTAAATTNGAAAAGCAGGAATTTTAATTTCCCACCTTTCCCCACTCTGATGCATGGCAGAGAAGTGGTAAGAATCTCATGTTCCACCGGGCGGTGGTGGCGCACGCCTTTAATCCCAGCACTCGGGAGGCAGAGGCAGGCGGATCTCTGTGAGTTCGAGGCCAGCCTGGGCTACCGAGTAAGTTCCAGGAAAGGCGCAAAACTACAGAGAAACCCTGTCTCGAAAAAAATTAAAAAAAAAAGAATCTCATGTTCCAACATAAATTATTATGATTATGATCATGTTGTTCAAATGAGAGGATGAGCTAGACTTCTCTTCTAGAAGTTGCAAGGATGTCAAAACCGAAAGGGGAAAATTGAAACATGACACATTTACCACTGCATTTTAAAGAGATATTTTTAAAAACTTAGTAAGCTATTTAGAAAACTCTTTTTAAAAAATTTTCAGATTTGAATGGATGCAAAAACAGGATCTATCCTTTTGCTCCGTCCAAAAAACACACTCAACATCAAGGACAGGCATCACATCAGGACAAAGGTTTGGAATGAGCTATTCTAAGAAAATAGCCCTAAGAAACAAGCTGAAGTAACCATTTTTACCATCTGACAAAATAGACTTCAAACCAAAACTAATTAGAAGAGATAAGAACAAACACTATATACTAATGACAGGAAAAATCACAAAAAGGACATTTCACTTCTTAACATCAGTGACCCTAAAACAAGGGCACCTATGTTTGTGAAAGAAGCACTGCTATAGCTTAAATCATATATTAACCCTCATACACTGATAGTGGATGACTTCAATACACCAACCACTCTTGCCAATAGACAGATCATCCAGATTAAAAACTAAACAGAGAAGTTCTGGAGCTAACAAGTTATAAAATAAATGGACCTAAAAGGTAATTATAGAATGTTTCACCAAGACACAAACAAATATATATTTTTCTCAGCACCTCATAGAACTTCCCCCAAGGTTGGTCACATATGCAGACACAAAGCAAGTCTTAACAGATACAAGCAATTCAAAATAACACCTTGCATCCTTTCTGACCACCACAATTAAAGCTGGATATTAGTAACAATAGAAACAACAGGAAGCCTACAATATCATGAAAAATGAAAAAGTCTCTACTAAATGAAAAATGAGTCAAAAATAATTTAAGAAAGAAAATAAATACTGTCTAAAATTGAATGAAAATGAGTTAACAACATACCCAAACTAATGGAATACAATAAAGGCTGTTCTTAGGGGCAAGGTCAAACCACCAAGGATGTACATAAAAAAAAAATGGAGAGATCTCATAACAGCACATCTAAAAGCTCTAGAACAAAAGAAGAAACCACACCCAAAGGGAGTAGATGGCAAGAAATAATCAAACTCAGGGCTGAAATCAATAAACTAGAAACACAACAAACAATACAAAGAATCAATGAAAGCAGAGTTGGTTCTTTGAGAAAATCAATAAAGTGACAAACCCTTATCAAAATTAAATAAAAGACACAGGTATCCCCACCCCTAAAGCCCAAGGTCAGACAGTTTTAGCACAGAATTCTACCAGACTTTCAAAGAAGAATTAATGCCAGTACTCCTCAAATTATTCCACAAAATAGAAACCAAAGGATCATTTCCCAATTCATTTTAGGATACCAGTTACCCTGATACCCAAATCACATACTGACTCAACAAAGAAAGAGTTATAGACTAATTTCACTTATGGTTATAGATTTAAAAATATTCAGTAAAATACTCTCAAACCAAATTGAAGACCATATCCAAAAGACCATAATCAAGTAGGCTCCATCCCAGAGATATGAGGGATAGTTCACTATGCAAAAATCAGTAAATGTAATCCACCATATAAGCAAATTGAAAGAAAAAAACATGATCATCTCATTAGATGCAGAAAAGGCTCTTGACAAAATTCAGTACCTGCTCATGATAAAAGCCATGGACAGACTAGGGAAATGATGGCCATACATCAGCATAATAAAGGCAGGTTACAGAAAAGCCACAGCCAATATCAACCTAAATGGAGAGAAACTCAAAACAATTCCATTAAGTTCAGGACTAAGACATTGTTGTACTTTCTTTCCCTACCTATTGTCTTAGCTACAGTTTCTATTGCTGTGAAGAGATACCATGACTGCATAAACTCTTATAGAGGATAGCATTTAATTAGGGTGTCTCACTTATAGTTCAGAGGTTCAGTTCATTATTATCATGATAGGGAGCTTACGGTGTGATTGGTGCTAGCTACATCTTGATCAGAAAATGACAGGAAGTGAACTCAGACACTGGGCAGTGTTCTGAGCATAGAAAACCACAAATCCTACTCCCACAGTGACATACTTCCTCCACTAAGGTCATAACTACTCTGAAAGCCACATCTCCTGATAGTGTCCCTCTCTATGAGCTTATGGGGTCCAATTACATTCAAACTACCACATTCCACTCCCTGGCCCCTATAAACTTGTGACAATATCATAATGCAAAACACATTTAGTCCAACTTCAAAAGTCCCCATAATCTATCATAGTCTCTACAATGTTTAAAAGGTTAAAGTTCAAAGTCTCTTCTGAGATTTATGCACTCTCTTAATTGTAATGCCCCATAGAATCAAAATCAAAAAAGCAGATCACATACTTGACCACTTCAAAATGTAGGGAAGGGAGCATAGTGAGGAAATAGTGGACCACAGAAAGACCAAACCTCAGATGGGCAAACTCCAAACTCTGCATCTCCATGTCTGATGTCAAAACATCAAACTGCTCTTCAGATCACCTAGTCCCTTCAGCTATGTTTACTGCAACATACTTCTTTCTCTTGGGCTGTTTCCATTCCTGTTATTAGCTTTCCTCAGAAGGTATCCCATGGCTCTAGCATCTCCAACGTCTTGGGTTCTCCAAGGCAATCTAAGCTTCAATTTCACAGCTTCATGCAATGGCTTCTCTAGGCCTCTATGCAGGGAAGCCCTTGACAGATGCCTGGCCTCAGTGGCTTTCCTTAGTCTCAGGGACAAATTCTATATTCCCTTTCTTCCATCTTTACCTCCAAGACCATATAGCCAAAGCTGCCAACTTCTGTTGCTTACTGGGGTTGGAACATGGCCCCCTTGTTCAATTATATCTTCACCAGTTTTCTGTCCTTCACTGCCTAAGCTTGGCTGTCCTGAAACTGGATTTATAGATCAGATTGGTCTCAAACTAAGAGATCTGCCAGCTCTGCTTTTGGAGTACAGGGATTAAATGTGTGCACCACCACACATGGCTCTAAGCTTTTCTTTAGTTCCTTTTCACAAGTTGAAAACTTAGCTGGATGACATGTTGCCCTGAGGTCATCATCCCTTTTATTCCCTTTCTTAATATGTTTATCTCCTTGAACACAGGATTTAGCTTTATTCCTCTTCCTGGTGCCCTCTTTCACAATCTGTACATTTTGTATTTTTACTTGGTCAGCTCCATCCTTTTCATTGTAAATCTTCATTAGAGTTACCAGTAATAATGACATGAGAGAGTCCACCCTAGGCTGTTTTGAGATTTCCTCTGCCAATGGAATTAATCCAAAACTTTTCACTTTAGTCTCAGGAAGACTCTTCAGACAAGGGCAAAAGGCAGCCACATTCTTCACTAAAATATCATAGGAACAATCTCTAGGCAACATACTAAAATTCTTCTCCTCTGAAACCTCTTGAGCTAGCCCCCAGCAGTTCAAATAACTCTTAGCATCACTGTATTCCATGCTCCTACTAGTATGGCCCATTAAGCAGTGCTTAAAGAATTCTACTGCTTTCCTAACCCAAAATATGAAAGTCTAAATTCCTCCAAACAAAATCACAATCAGGCCTATCACAATAGCCTAGTCCCTGGTACCAACTTCTGTCTTAGTTAGGTTTTCTATTGCTGTGAAAAGACAGCATAACCACAGAAACTCTTATAAAGGAAAACATTTAATTGGGGTGACTCACTTATAGTTTAGAAGTTCAGTGCATTATTATCATGGCAGAGAGCATGGTGGTGTGCAGGCAGACATGGTGCTGGCTACATCTCGATCAGAAGGCAACAGGAAGTGAACTATGACACTGGACAGTATCTTGAGCATAGGAAACCTCAAAGCCTAGTCCCACAGTGACACACTTCCTCCACCAAGNTCATACCCATTCCGAAAAGCACATATCCTAATAGTTTCACTCCCTATAATTCAAACTACCATTCCTCTTCAACATAGTACTTGAATTCTTAGCTATAGCAATAAGACAACTGAAGGAGGTCAAGGGGATACATATTGGAAAGGAAGAAGTCAAAGTATCTTTATTTGCAGATAATAGTATATAAAAGTGACCCTAAAAACTCAACCAGGAAACTCCTATAACTGATAAACACATTCAGAAAAATAGTTAGCTACAAAATTAACTTACAAAACTTAGTTGCCCTTTTGAATACAAATGACAGTCTGAGAAAGAAATTGTGGAAACAATGTCTTTCACAATACCCTCAAATAATATAAAATATCTTTGGGTCTTTCTCACCAATAAAGCCAAATACTTGTATAAAAAACTTCAAGTCATTGAAGAAAGAAATTGAAGAAGGTATCAGAAGATGGAAAGATCTCTCATGTTCACATATCAGTAGAATTAAGATCATAAAAATGGTATTGTACTAAAAGGAATCTACAGATTCAAAGCAATCTTCATCAATAACCAAACATATTTCACAGATCTTGAAAGAACAGTTATCAGCTACACATAGAAACACAAAAAACAAGGATAGCTAAAAAATCCTGAATAATAGAAGAACTGCTGGAGGTGTCACCATCCCCAATTTGAAGTTGTACTATAGAGCTACACTAATAAAAACAGCTTGGTATTGGCACAAAAACAGACATGTTGGTTAATGAAATCTAATTGAAGACTGATACATAAATCCACACACCTATGGACACCTGATTTCTAATAAAGATTCCAGAAATACACAATGGAAAAAAGAGAGCATTTTTAGCAAATGGTGCTGGTCAAAGTGGATGGACACATGTTGAAGAATCCAAATTGATTCATACTTATCTCCCTGCACAAAATTTAACTCAAAATGAATCAAAGACTTCAACANANAACCATAGAAACTGAACCTGGAAGAANATAAAAGTGGAAAATAACCTTGAACTCATTGGTACATGAAAAGATTTTTGAACAGAATACCATTAGAATAGACACTAAGATCAATAATTAATAAATGAGACCACATGAAACTTAGAAGCTTATTCACAGCAAAGGTCACCATCACTAGGACAAAGCAGCAGCCTACTGAATGGGAAAAGATTTTTACCAACTCTTCATCTGATAGACTGCTAATATCCAAAATATATAAGGAACTCAAGAAAGTAGATATCAAGAAAATAAATATCTTAATATTTGTTAAATATTTTTTAAATGGGGTACATATCTAAACAGAGAATTCTCAAAAGAGGAAAATCAAGTGGCTGAGAAACAGATGCTCTGCATCTTTAACCATCAGGGAAATTCATATCAAAACTACTTTGAGATTCTATCTTACACCTGTCAGATTGGCTAAGATTAAAAAGCCAAGTGACAGTTGGTGCTGGAGAAGATGTGGAGCAAGGGGAACACTTCTCCACTGCTGGGTGGAGTGCAAACTTCTACAGCCACTTTGGAAATCAATATAGAGGTTTCTCAGAAAATTGGGAATTGATTTACTTTTTGGCCCAGCTATATAACTCTTGGACATTTACCCAAAGAATTCTTCATCCTACCACAAGACACTTGCCATGACAAGAAAATGAACCATGTTCATCTTTTCCTTAGTCATAATAGCTAGAAATTGGAAAAAGAAAACTAGATGCANTTCAATCAAAGAATGTGTGGTACAATTACACAATGGAATATTAAAAAAAATGACATCATTAAATTTACAGACAAATGGATGGAACTAGAAAAAAATCATCATGGGAGACTTTTCTGAGATCCAGAAAGACAAATATGGTATGTATTCACTTATAAGTGGATATTAACCACTAAATCAATGATAATAAAGTTACAAGTCATAGAATCACAGAGAGTAGGTATAGAGTAAGGGACTAGAGAGATCAGATAGATATTGTTAGGAAAGGGAAATNGAATAGATAGGTATGGATGTAAGGGGGGATTGAATGGGAGGATCATTTGAGGAGGGGGAGTGGAGAGGAGGTACCTTGTTAGATTAGTGACTTGTTCAACCATCATTAGATAAGCTTCTTCTTGCAGCAGATGGGGACAAATATAGAGATACAAGCTGGAAAATATGCAGAAAATGAGAGACCTTGGAACACTCAGCCCTAAATGGGATGTCTCTATCAAATCTTTCCCCTCAAAACTCAGGGAACACTGCACAAGAGAAGGCACTAAGAATGTAAGAGCCATAGAGGATGGAGTACACCAAGAAAACAAGGCTGTCTAAATCAACATGATTAAAGCTCATATGAACTCACAGAAAGTGAAGCAGCATGTACAGGACCTGCACAGGTCTGCACCAGGTCCTCTGTGCTTATATTATGACTTCCAGTTTGGTGTTGCTATGGGATTCCTGAGTGTGCAAATATGTAGGTCTCTGATTCTCATAGCTTTTCTTGGACTCTTCCTTCTGTTGATTTGTCTTGTCCAAATTATAATGTGATAATTTTGTTTTATCTTATTAATTTGTAGTGCATTATATTTTTTAAAAAATTAATTAATGAGAACCTAGCCAAAAGATTAAAGGTTAACAACTAAACTGTCACCTATATCTGATGGGAGAGGGAAAATCAGTTTTCTCTAGTAGAGTGATTTTTCCAATAGAGTGACACTGGGTATATCAACCACTCCAGGGCAGACCTCATGTTCAGGAATAGTTGACCAACATATAATAGACTCCACAGGTATTTTGTGCACTTTTGTTTGTTTACTATTTGGTACTTTTTAAAAATTTTGAGTGGTGTTTTATTGTGTTATCTTGTTTTGAAGGGTTTTATTGTTGTATTGAATTTTTGATTTTTTTTCTTTTTTGAGACAGAACTTAAAGTTCGGTGAGTTGAGAGGGTGAGAGGAGTTGGAATAACTTGGGGGGGTGGGAAGAATATATTGAAACATTTTTTAAAATTTTTTTAAAATAATAAAATGTATAATAAAATGTTAAATTTCATATTCATTCTTAAAGTTTGATACTTTTTCATAAAACAGGGTTTATGCTTTATGAAGACATTGCTGAGATATGTTTCAGCATGAGTGTGAAGAGTGGAGGGGTTGAGAGCAAAGGACACATGTGACTGCATTTGTGCAGGCTTCTCTAAGGGAGAGAGTCGATAACATGTACCTTAAAACTGTTGTGTCAAACAGATAATTTGAAAATGTGTACTTAAGAAAAATGACTTTTGATAATTCCTTTGTTGGCTTAAGTTCTCAAAATAACTGTACATTTTCTTCATCTTAGAAAAAAAAATTTCCTGAATAAAACTACTCAAGACCTGAAAATGGAAATAGAAGCAACAAAGAAAGCACAAATTGAGGGAATTCTGGTAATGAAATCTCTAGGTAAGTGAACAGGAACTACAGAGGCAAGCTTCACCAACAGAATACAAGAGATGGAAGAGAGAATAGCAGGCATTGAAGATATGATAGAAGAAACAGATACATTGGTCAAAGAAAATGTTAAATCGAAATAATTCCTGACACAAAATATATAGGAAATCTGAGATTCTGTGAAAAGACCAAACCTAGGAACAATAAGAATAAAAGAAGGAGAAGAATTCCAGCTCAAAGGCCCAGAAAATANTTTCAACAAATCATAGAGAAAAGTTTTCCTAACCTAAAGAAGGAGATGCTTATGAAGGTACAAGGAGCAAATACAATATCAAATAGATTGGACCAGAAAAGAAAGTCCCCATGCCATAATAATGTAAATTATTTAGTAATAAAAACACTAAACATTTAGAAAAAAAGAAAGGTTATTAAAAGCTTCAAGAGAAAAAGAACAAGTAACATATAAAGGTAGACCCTAATAGAATTACATCCATCTTTTGAATGGAGACTCTGAAAGCCAGAAGAGCCTAAGACAGATGTCCTCTAAACTCAAAGAGAACATGGATGTCAGTCCAGGCTACTGTATCCAGCAAAAATTTCAATTTCCATAGATTGAGAAAACAAGATATTCCATGACAAAGTCAAATTTAAACAATATCCATCCACAAATTCAGTCCTACAGAAGATAGTAGAAAGAAAACTACAACCCAAGGAAGTTAAATATACCTATGAAAACACAGGAAATAAATAATCTCACACCAGCAAAAATCAAAAGATGGGAAGCACATGCACGCACATGCGCACGCACATGCTCATGCACATGCACATACACACACACACACACATACACAACTACCACCACCATCACCACCACCACCACCACCAATGAAATAGCAGGAATTAACAATCATTGGTCATTGACATCTCTCAATATCGATAGACTCAATTCCCCAATAAAAAGACTCAGGATAACAGAATGGATTAAAAAACAGGATCCATCCTTCTCCTGCATACAAGAAACACACCTCAACACCAAAGACAGAAACATACCTCAACACCAAAGACATTATCTGAGAATAAAAGGTGGGGAAAAGATTTTCCAAGCAAATGGACCTTAGAAGAAAGCTGGTGTAGGCATTCTATTATCTAACAAAATAGACTTCAAACCAAAATTAATCAAAAGAGATAGGGAAGGACACTTCATGCTCATCAAAGGAAAAATCCACCAAGATGACATTTCAATTCTTAACATCTATGCCCTTAACACAAGAGCACACAAGAGTAATGTTTCATAAAAGAAACATTACTAAAGCTTCAATCACACATCAACCCTCACACATTGATAGTGGGAGACTTTAACACCCCACTCTTACCAATGGATGAAACAGAGAAATGCTGGAACTAACAGACTTTATAAACCAAAGTCTGGATATGGATTCTGTAGTTTTCTGTTAAATCAATAAAAATGAATATGTAACATACCTAAACTTATGAGACACAATGAGTGCAGAGCTAAGGCGGAACTTCATAGCACTTAGTGCCTTACATAAAGAAATTGGAGAGATCTCATAGTACCGTCTTAACAGCACACCTGAAAGCTCTAGAACAACAACAAAAATAGTAAACAAGCACAGCCAAGAGAAGTAGACCACAGGAAATAATCAAACTGAGAACTGAAATCAATGAAACAGAAACAAAGAGAACAATACAAAGAGTCAATGAAACAAAGAATTGATTCTTTGAGAAAATCAAGAAGATAGACAAATCCTTATCCAAACTAACTAAAAGACCGAGAAAGAATATCCAATTTAATAAAATCAGAAATGAAAGTAGGGCATAAGAGCAGATACTGAGGAAATACAAATAATCATTAGGCCATACTTTAAAAACCTGTACTCCACAAAATTGGAAAATCTAAACGAAATGGACAAATTTCTTGATAGATAACACTAAAGTTAAATCAAGATGAACAAATTAAATAGATCAATTATGCTTAAGGAAACAGAAGCACTTATTAAAAGCTCCCCATCTTTCCCAAACAAAAGCCCACAGCCAACCAGTTTTAGCACAGAATTCAACCAGAAATTCGAAGAAGTGCTAATGCCAATGCTCCTCAAATTATTCCACAAAATAGAAACAGAAGGAACAATGCCTAATTCATTTTATGAGGCCAAAGTCACCCTGATACCCAATCTGCAAAGATTCAACAAAGAAAGAAAATTATAGAGCTATTTCCCTAATGAACAGTACATGCAGAAATACTCAACAAAATATTTGCAAATTGAATCAAAGAATACACCCAAAATATCACCCACCATGCTCAAGTAGGCTTCATCCCAGAGATATGGTGATGGTTCAACATATGAAAATCAATAAATGCAATCTATCATATATACAAACTGAAAATTTTAAAAAACTACTTGACCTTCTCATTAGATGCTAAAAAAGCCTTTGACATAATCCAATATCCCTTTATAATAAAAGTCTTGAAGAGATCAGGGATACAAAGTGTGATATTTTGTTTGTACTCTTAACAAAGTTTACCTGAATATCAGAGGGCAAAGACAGCCACTAGATTAAACATAGAGGCCAGGCTGTGGTGGCCCACACCTTTAATCCTAGCAATCAGTCTGAATCTCTGTGTGTTCAAAGCCATATTGGACTACACAAGATTAATCCAGTCTAAAAGACAAAACAGAGCCAGGCAGTACCTTTAATCCCAGTACTTGGGAGTTATGTGTCTTTAATTTCAGCACTAGGAAAGTTGAAACAGGAAGTGATATAGCTGGGCAAAGAAAGGAATATAAGGCAGGAGGAAACAGGAGTTCAGTGCCTTTTTGGCTGAGGACTCAGAGGCATTCCGTCTGAGGATTCGTGGAGACAGGATCTTGCCTCCCTTTCAGCCTGAGGACTCAGTAGTTCCTTTGTCTCTCTGATCTTTCAACATTTACCCAAATATCTGGCTCCAGGTTTTTATTATAAGACCAGTTAAGATTCATTCAACACTTCAACATGATAAAGGCAATTTGNACCAAGCCTATATCCAACATAAAATTCAGTGGGAGAAACATAAAGCAATTAATTACATTAAAATCAGGAATAAGACAAGGTTGTTCACTCTCTCCATATCTATTGCTAGAGCAATAAGACAACCGAAGGAGATCAATGGGATACAAATTGGTAAGGAAGAAGCCCAAGTATCTTCATTTGCAGATGATAAGATGGGATACCTAAGCAACCCCAAAACTTCTACCATGAAACTCCTACAGCTGATAAATACCTTCATCGAAATGGCTGTATACAAGATTAACTAAAAAAAAAAAATCAGTTGCCCTCCTATATACAAATGACAAATGGACTGAGAAAACATTCAGGGAGATAACACCCTTCACAATAGCTACAAACAATATACAATATCTTGGGGTAATCCTAACCAAGCAAGTGAAAGACCTGTATGATAAAACTTCAAGTCTTTGAAGAAGGAAATTGAAGAAGATATCAGAAGATTGTAAGATCTCTCAAGCTCATGGACTGGTATAGTGAATATTGTAAAAATGGCCATTCTACCAAAAGCAACCTACAGATTTAATGCAATCCCTATCAATATCCTGACACAATTCTTTACAAAGCTTGAAAGGTCAGTATTTAATTTCATATGGAAAAACAGAAACCCAGGATAGCTAAAACAATCCTGAACAATAAAAGAACTCCTGAAAGTATCACATCCCTGACTAAAGCTCTACTATAGAGCTAAAGTAATAAAAATGGCATGATATTGGCATAAAAACGGACATGTTGATCAATGGAATCAAATCAAAGACCCAGACATAAATCCACATACTTATGAACACCTGATTTTTGATAAAGAAGACAGAAATACACAATGGAAAAAGAGTATCTTCAACAATTGGTGCTGGTCTTACTGGATGCCTGTATGCAGAAGAATGCAATTAGATCCATATTTATAACCCTGTACAAAACTCAAGTCCAAGTGGATCAAAGACCTCAACATAAAACCAGACAAACTGAACCTGATAGAAGAGAAAGTGGGGAATAGCCTTGAACATATTGGCACAGAGACAGCTTCCTGAACAGAACACCAATAGCACAGGCACTAAAATCAACAATTAATAAAGCCTCTCTTTAACCTGAGAAGCTTCTGTAAGGCAAAGGACAACATCAATAGAACAAAATGGCAACCCACAGAATGGGAAGATTTTCACTAACTCCACATCTGACAGAGGGCTAATATTCAAAATATATAAAGAACTCAAGAAACTAGACATTAAAAAACTAAATAATCCAATTAGAAAATGGGGTACAAATCTAAACAGAGTTCTCAGCAGAGGAATCTCAATTGGCCTGAAAACACTAAAAGAAATGTTTAACATCTTTAGCCATCAGGAAATGCAAATCAAAACGACTCTGAGATNCCATCTTAGACCTGTCAGAATGGCTGAGATCAATAACAAGAGTGACAGTTCGTGCTGGTGAGGATGTGGAGCAAGGATAACACTCCTCCTTTGCTGGTGGGAGTGCAGACTCGTACAACCATTATGCAAATCAATATGGGGATTCTCAGAAAATTGGGAATTGATGTACCTTAACACCCAGCTACATGATTCCTGGGTATATACCTAAAAGATAATCCATCCTATGACAAGGGCACTTGCTCAACCATGTTCATAGAGACTTTACTCAAAACTGGAAACAGGCTAGATGCCCCTCAACTGAAGAATGGATAAAGAAAATATTGTACATTTATACAATGGAGTATTACTCAGGTATTTAAAAATGGATGACATCATGAAATTTGCAGGCAAATGGGTACATCTAGAAAAAAATCAGCCAGAGTGAGGTAACCCAGATGCAGAAAGACAAACATGATATGCACCCATGTATAAGTGGATATTAGCTATTAAGTAAAGAATATTCACATTACAATGCATACACCCAGAGAGGCTAAGTAACAAGTAGGGCTCCGGGGGGAGGGGGAAGCATGGATCCCCCTGGGAAGAGGATAGAGGATAGATTGTGTGAGTGGACTGGGCAGATTAGATAGGAATAGAAGAGGTCAGGTGAAGGAGGGAGGGACAAAGCGAGAGGAAGTCATCCTCTGATCTGACTGGGAGTGAATCCACCTCGAAGGCAGGAGCAGGGAGAAGGGGCGTGTGACCCCTCTCCAACTCCTTATAAGAGGTCATGTACAATGGCAGGAAGCACTGCCTCCTTTGGGCCACATGGCCCAAGGTCATGGGTGGAGTAAATACCACTGCATTTCCCCTTTTTGTCTAAATAAGAAGGTTCTAATGTTAATACAAACTACATACAATAATAATGATTATCAAGTATTGTCCAGGAAAAATAAAGGATAATAACATAAACAAAAATGCAACTACAGCCAACAAGAATAACATCAAACAATAAAGACATGCTAAATATCCGGAACATAGGTAAATGGCAAATTACTGAGATTACTCCAATAGTTGTCCTGTCTTGAAGATTCTAACTCTAGTACTAATATATTCTAGCTAAAATACAAGAAGATTGTAACTGTAGCTATCTAGTCTTCAACTCCATCAAAGACCTGAGAAGGAACAGTTTGCTGGTAATTTCTAACCAGGCAGGGGTTGGACCAATCTGGCCGCTATATGCACTGAACCAGAAGGGCACCTAGTGCAGGCACCTCTCTATCCGCTGAAGAATGCACGTGCTTTT
The DNA here is from genome assembly GCA_001675575.1 of Neotoma lepida. Lineage (NCBI taxonomy): Eukaryota > Metazoa > Chordata > Mammalia > Rodentia > Cricetidae > Neotoma > Neotoma lepida. Next base: position 57,367 of record LZPO01044744.1, read on the forward strand.
GGCAGTGGTTACAAGAACTGCTGCCTTATGAGTTGCTGGGCCAATGAGTGACTGACTCACAAGTCTTGTGAGCTGCCTAGTCTACAGGCTCCCCATAGGACTGCTGTATACAGCTGGTCACCTGAGCAGGGGTCAGGCCATTCCTGCGGGGTTTGGGCTACATGGGCTCTGCAGGATGGAGAAACTTACCAGCAGCTGCTTACTTGAGTTAGGGTTTGGTTATGCAAGTAGCCTCAGCGGGTACGAGTGGGGCTCAGATACACGTGGTTGGGACATAGTGGCTCTGGGGTGCTAATGAAGCTGACCTGCAGCAAGCAAGGAGCCTCTGAGCCAACCTGCCGCAGCTGCCGCAGAGGGTACAGACAGGAGCTACAGGGAGTGTGGGGTCTTTTTGTCACATGAGCACAACACGGATAAATGGCTGGAACTGGGGGTGTTTGGGGACCAATGTGGAAACCTAGTACAGGGGAAACTTCCTGGAATCTATGAGGACCCTAGTGAGGACTCTTAGTAATGGATACGGAGCCTGAACCAGCAATCTTCTGTAACCTGGCTAGGCTTCTAGTGGTAGGACTGGCTCCAAACCCAGCCACAAAACCTTTGACCTACCACCTGTCCTGACTGCAACATGTACTGGGACAATGGTGGCTCAGAACTTGTAGGAGCGGCCAACAAATGAATGTTCTAACTTGAGGCCCATGCCGCAAGAGGGAGCCCATGCCAACACTGCCTGGATGACCAGGAACTGGAGGCTGGATAGCNNAGAGACTCAGGATAGAAAATAATAAATTAAAAAGAAAAAGAAATCAATGAAATTGATTCCTAATGATATTCTGCTATACTCATAGATTAATGCCTAGCCCAGCTGTCATCAGAGATGTTCATCTGTCATCTGATGGGAGCAGATGCAAAGACCCACAGTCAACCATTAGGCAGAGCTTGGGGAACCTTTCTGAAGAGGGTGAGGAAGGATTGTAAGAACCAGAGAAGTTGAGGACACCAGCAGAACACGTCCCACAGAATCAATTAGGCAGGGCTCTTAGGGGCTCACAGAGACTGAAGTGGCAATCACTGAGCCTACATGGGTTTGTGCTAGGTCCTCTGCGTATATGTCATGGTTGTTTAGCCTGGGGTTTTATGGGACTCCTAACAGTGGGAGTGGGGGGATCTCTGACTCTTTTGCCTGTTCTTTAGACCATTTTCCTTTTATTGGGTTCTCTACCCCAGTCATGAATCAGGGTTTGTGCCTAGTCTTATTGCATTGTGTTATGCTGTGTTCTCTTGATATGCCTGGGAGGACTGCTGTTTGCTGAAGAGAAACAGAGATCCAATGGATCAGGGGGAGAGGATAGGTGTGGGGTACTTGGAGGAGTGGAGGGAGGGGAAACTGCAGTCTGGATGTATGAGAGAAGAATAAGTAAAAAGAAAAAAGAAAGATATAAGAAAACATTTCCACCCCTTTCCAATTTAATAGAGGCAATGGAGGATCCCTATTGACCAGCAGAGCATTGATTGAGATTTTGTGAGCTCACCTTCTTCTCCACCATATTTCTCTGATTCACTGTATGTTGACGGTTGCTGTCTTGGTACCAACATCATCTGGTCCATCATCAGCCGTGTTTATCTTTCTTGCATCATGTATGGATGATAGGGATATCTTTCTGTATGCTGTGAATATGTGTTGCTCTGATTGGTTGATAAATAAAATACTGATTGGTCAGTAGCCAGGCAGGAAGTACAGGCAGGATAAGCAGACAAGGAGAATTCTGGGAAGAGGAAGACTGAGTCAGGAGATGCCAGCCAGCCACCCAAGGAGCAACATGTAATGGGACGCAGGTAAAGCCATGGAATACTCGGTGACATATAGATTAACAGAAATGGGCTGAGTTTAACTGTAAGAGCTAGTCAGTAGTAAGTCTGAACTAATGGCCAAGCAGTTATAATTAATATAAGCCTCTGAGTAATTATTTTGTAAGCAGCTGCTGGACTACCAGGCTAAAGGAACGTGGGCCTGGCGGGACCAGGCAGGACTGAAAAACATTCTCCTACAAATGGATTATTTTTCCTCCTAGCTAGAATCTTGTCTGATTTCCCCAGAGAGGTTCTTATGGATTCTTGACTATAAGCCATTTTGTTCATGGAACATAATATCTTGTAGCTCTAGTAACTCAGGCCAATATGCTGTGTGTTAGGTGGAAGATCTATAGCAACACATGTAAAATGAGACAGGGCCATGGATCAAATCATCACCTTCATTCCTTTGGATTTGCTATTCAAAAGTTATTTCTTCACATCTCATTTTAGGGACTTAAATTTTAACCTTTCCATTCTATTTCAAAAGTCAAAGGATGCAATCCTTTACTGTACTTTACTTTGGGTCATTTGCAACATAAATATGAAAAAGAAAATGTATGAATTAGTTTATACTTCTTGCATTACTTTCTTGGTGCAATTCATTGACATATCTGCTAACCTTAAATCAGATATATTACCACAAAACTGATTCCAATCAAGTTCATCCTGTTGAATCAGAGAGTAAGTTTGGGGTGACATGGGCAGCCTCATCACTGAAAAGCCCATCCCAGCACTGGTAATAGCTCAGGAAAGCTCCTCAATAGAGTTCCCTGTGTACCCTGTGGGAAGCTGTTCTACCCAAGCATTGTTTCTCATTTGTGAGAGCTAAGGTCAAGCCCTCAGGTGTAGGCGAAAGTTTGTCTGGTTCCAACGGCCGCTTAGATTCAAGTAAACACACAGAGGCTTACATCATTTTTAAACTATGGCTGTGGCAGGCTTTTCACCAGCTAGCTCTTACATCTTAAATTAACCCATTTTATAAATCTATGTCACCACNTGTTCCACATGGCTTTACCTGTGTGCCATTACATGCTATTCTCTAGATGGCAGAATGGCGTCTGCCCAGCTCTGCTCTCTTTTTTTTCCTCCCCCTTGTTCGAATGTCCCGCCTAACCTTATTCTGCCTTACCATTGGCCAAACAGCTTTATTTATCAACCAATCAGAGCAACACATTTTTAGAAAGACATTCCCATCATTTCCCCTTTTCTTTCTATTTAAAAGGAAGGTTTTAACTTTAACACAGTAAAATTACATAAAACAAAACAGTTATCTAGTGAGAATTACAGTTTCAATATCTATTTGTATTTGGCAAAATTAAAGAAAATATTTTATCTATCCTATATTTTTGAGTCTAAAGTTTCATATCTAATTTATATTTTATTATAACTAAGGAAAACTGTAATTATAACTATCTAGTCTTCAACTACATCAAAGACCTCAGAAGGATATACTACTACCTAAGTAAACAGGAAGAATATTGTAAGCAACTTTTAAAAATCTAGAATGATAGAGACAGCTGGCTACTTGGACAGTCACCCAAAGTTCTTCTGCAATGTTAGGGCATCCATTCTTCAGCCCACAGGCCTAGAGTCTCTCAGTCACTTCTCTCTGTGTCCTGTAGAATGTCTGCAGTCTCTTCTGTGAAACAGGAACCGGAAGGACCATCTTGTCTTGCAAAGTTCAGTGGTCATCTTTCTATGGGTCTTGCATGTCCAGTTTACATAGCATTTTTTCAAGCAGTCCAGGCAAGAACAGTTTCTTGCCCAAATGGCTATTTTTGCCAAGAAGATAAACTCCATACGAGTGTCTTCGATGCCCATCTTTCTCTTTGAAGTAAATCGATGCTGCCATGAGCAGACATGTCTCACTGTCCAGAAAGCTAGTTCAGTCAGTAGAGCATGAGACTCTTAATCTCAGGGTCGTGGGTTCGTGCCCCATGTTGGGCACCATTGCTAGCTCTTACATCTTAAATTAACTCATTTTATAAATCTGTGTCACCACGTGTTCCACGTGGCTTTACCTGTGTGCCATTACATGCTGTCCTCTAGATGGCAGAATGGTGTCTGCCCAGCTCTGCTCTCTTTTTTTTCCCCCTCGTTCGAATGTCATGCCTAACCTTATTCTGTCTTACCATTGGCCAAACAGCTTTATTTATCAACCAATCAGAGCAACACATTTTTAGAAAGACATTCCCATCACNCAGGAGTCAGAGTGTCCTCAGTTGATTCTCAGAAACTACTTGTCAGTTTTCTCAACCTTGTGGGTCATTCCACTCCTTCCAGGAGGGAGTATTCCAATATGAAGGCAACAACCTCACAAGGCAGCCATAGCAGCCTCATTCATGACCAGCAGTACAATGAACAACCTCACAGAAAGCTTTCCAGGGAGTTATCTTTACATCAAATGGAAATAAATATTCCATAGTTTTGTAGCTTTCATTTAAGGGCAAGAAGGTCACATATGGAGTTCTTTTCTTTCAGTAGGATAATCATCTACACTTTCTTTATGGCAGTTCCATGGATAGATTACTACATTGCCACCCAAGTTCATTCTTTAATAAACTTGCTTACTTAAAAGGAAAAAGAAGTGACTCATGTCCAAGAATTGTATATAAGTCAGTATTTGTGTATGTGTGTGTGCACAGTTTTTGATGTGCTTAATAAGTGCTGCTCAGTATGGAATCAGGGTCTGAAAATAAATTGATTAATATTTACTTCCTCTACTTAAAGAATGACCATAGATCTATCAATGAACACAAACCCATAACATAATGATTATACATTAGAAATACTTTTGCGTATGTTTGAGGGAAAGGAAACACCAACTCTGAGTGAGATATCTGGAAGGACTTCACAGGTGGGATGATATTGGAATTGAAGTCCTCCCCATCAGGGCCTCAATATGAATCTTGAATTTCATTGAATTAGTGAGTTTGCACCTAACGGGTGTAAAGTACCCCTTAATTTGATGGCCACAAAAGGATGTACAGGACTCAGGAACCTGGCCAAAAGAGAGATGATAACTGTGATGCACCTCTGGAAAATGCATGGTTGTTTGAACCCATGTTTTTAAAGATTTTTCTCTTGCCAACTCCTTTTCCAGTTTAGCAATTTCTATTGTTTAGATGATTATATTGGGCAAAATTTGCACTTACTCAGAGCTGTGTATTCACTAAACTCCTGAGGCCACCTTTTCTAATTTACTTTCTATTATTAGCTGGGCCACATTCAATGCCTGCATTTTTAGAATCACCTGAAATAGAGTATGGCTGATGCAAACTTACTCTTTCAAATGAATGGTGCTTTTTTTTCATTAAAACATTTTACTTTCTTGAGAAAATTCCCATAAGCTTAGCATCAGTCTTAAGATCTCTTTAAATGAGTGTTGCCTCAACCATAAATGAGCAGAAAAAACAGAGCTAGCCCTGGTTCCAAATGAGGTCAGTAAAGAAGGAGGTTTGCTTTGTGAGGATTTAAAGATAACCACAGATAAATTTCAGCCAAGTCATATTAGTGATTAGCCTTGAGCATAGGCTAGCTCTGCTGGAAAGTAGACAGCATCTGGTTCTATTGGAAACGACCTACATTGGACCAGCTAATTGCCCACAGTGTCATGACCCAACTCAGGAAAGGTCATGGTGTCAAGAGAGTTTAATTGGTCCTTCTGAATACATTGGCTTGGAGTGCACAAGTGGAAATGAAGTGGAAAATACTTCTTTTTAAAAAGATGAATACAGGAGCTAAAACCCGATTATTAATTTCAAACTGCTAAATTCCTCTAAGCCTCTTTTCTTCTTTTTACTGATTTCATAATGGTTCACAGTTTTCCTGTGTGGACCTGGTCATGTGGCTTCACTCACCTAATTTAAACAGTCCCATTTGACATTTTGGGGTTATCTAATAATGGAGTCAGCCAGGCAATCAGCATTAGTATTATACATTTCATGAGTGAAAGGGAAAGAGTCCTAACAGTCAGGCTGGCTGGATTTAACTTTATTAGCATTTCACAGGAGCAAAGTGGGGTTGGTGATGGAAGGTGGGTTCAAATACTGTGATTTTGCTAATAAGGAAACGCATACTTCACCCCCTCATGACAATGCTATTAAATGAAATTTCAGTGCAGGCAAAGTAGCAAAATTCTTTGTCTTTATGAGACTTCTGATTTCTGAATGTTAGATTCATTAGAGCCTGAGAGAAGCATAAAAATGATTATAGATCTTATGGTAATAGAATAGTGAGAGAGTAAACAGCAGTAAAATTAACTAGGAGGCCAATGTGGGAGAGAGAGGAAGGGAAGGAAGTCTCAGCCAGTTTAAATGTACTCAGGAGAGAGAGTGCTGGCATTTAATGAAATTACAGACTCGACCTCCTTCCATTAAGTTGACTCATGGATTCCTTAACAGGGGAATTACTGGCAAGGGAAACCTGCTGTGAAAATGACCACAGTTCCACATCCATCAGTTTAACTTCTGAACAAAGGGTAGAGAAATGCAGTATTGCTAGCCTGCCTTCCTCCTTTTGTGCCATTATTGCTTTCAGCTTCTCTGGGAGCCCTGCACCTGGTGTCAACCCTCATTACCTGGGTCTGCAAGGTGGATGTGTAACTGTTCTTCCTCCAAGAATCTAAACATCGCCATTACTTTATGATGTTTTTGTGCAGGGAAAGCTGAGTCCCAGGTCCCATGACTCTAGGAGGGCTGTGTCTACAGCTTCCACTGGGATGGGAAGACTGGTAGGAAATGCATAGGAGAAGAAACTGATAACCTGAGAAGAATTGCATGTATTTTATCAGTATAAATATTGCCTGATGAGTATCTGATTTAAGACATTTAATGAAGGTGTTATCTATCCTCAAGTTAGATTTGTAAACTATATCCTTGATTAAGTAAACTCACTCATTTTCATCTAAAAATACCTAAAGTGGTACCGTATAGAAAATTACAATCATCTGATCAAGCTTTAGTCAGCAAAATAGCTGTGAATCAAATCGCCTTCCTGTTTTTCCTGGACCTAGGAAGAATTGCCTACTTTTTCAACTAATGGATTTATTCCCCTTCTTCAAGGCCACATGGAAGGGTACTCTGAAGAAAACGTAATGTCTCAAAGTCCCTGTCTGAAAGATTATATGGATTGAGCAGACTAGTTTTCCTTCCATCCACTCAGCTGTTCCTGTTTCTATGGCTGTTATCTAATTCTGCATAGAAATAAGGTTAGACATAACTTTTAAAATATATTTATTTGTTTTGAGAATATGGAGGCTGAGATAATTCAGAAGTAGCCAAACGCCACTAGTGTGTGTGTGTGTGTGTGTGTGTGTGTGGAGGGGGGGCATTATTTACATAACCTGTTCCATTTAAATGGCACAACAGAAAGAAACAAAATAGCATAAGACTCTAAAGATTTGTGTGAAGTTGTGCTCTTGTAATAGTCAAAGACAGCCAAGAGGAGACAGGCAAGTATCAGCCCTGTGTTGTTAGCGATTCCTCACTGTGCTCCACATAGCAGACATTTAAGAGGAGTCCCAAGCAAAACTACACAAGCTGTGTCCTGATTCTTAGCTACTAAATAAAAGCAATTGTAATGCATTTTCTTAAGGGTTAGGGTTTTCACAATGGATTATTTATGGTGGTTTGGGTTCAGAACTGTTCATGAATTGTGGTTAAGATGTCATCCTCTGGGACAAATGATGTGGCTCAGCAGGTAAGTGTGCTTGACCCAAATCTTTGAAACAGATTCCCGAATCAGAACTATTTCCAGAATTGATAGGGCTGGTGTTCTCCCCCACCCCACCTCTCTCTCTCTCATTGCAATGTAGAGAAAGGATTATCTAAGGAAGAACACTAGTGCTGAGCCTTCTCTGTCTGACAAGGCTCCTTCCACACCCAGCATACATATGTAGGTTGTCTGTTATCTGGGTGATGTAGTTCTCTAGCATGTGGCCCTTACCTGTGAATGTCTGAGTGCTTTGCAGACATGACAGCCAGCTTCTTCCACTGTGACACTGGAGGACAATGAAGCAGATGCTACAAAGTCCAAGTCTTATTTCCAAGGCTGAGAACTGATCAAACTGTGGTCTCTATTTTATTTTAAGTAGGTGGAGCTGCTTAATGGTAGGGCAAAGGGCAAACGTGTGCATATTCAGCAAACTAAAGAGAAAAGTCAACTTTCTGCAATAATTGAGCCTGTGTCTATATGCTCAATACTCATTCCCATCCCCATGCTCCTGCATAAACTTACCCCTCTGTTATCTACTCAAGGGAAAATCAGTGGCATGGATAATCCAAAATCAATTAAGAATGCATTATATATTGGGNGTGTGCAAGGAGTAATTGCCACTTTAATTATGTCTGGCCAAAATGCAATTAGTCTGTGTTCCCTGAGAACACACCTGTTAAGAGAAGGCTCAAACGAGGCAGCTAGGATGTGGAGATTTAATTTTCAAAGGCTCTTCAGAAAAATCTACAAAAATAAATAAATAAATCCTCAAATAGTCATCAGCATCACATCCTCTTTGGTTATAATTGACTCGTTGGTAGAATTTTCATGCAGGATGTGTGGTTCCATACCTTTGCACTTTGTCTATGCTGTTGACAGTTTGATTTTAGCAATGGGTAGCAGTGATTCCCCACTCTGGAATGAAAGTAAAGAAGCAATGGTAACTGTGTATCAGGAATAGGCAAAGACATGAGGAAGAGTGTAAGTACAGGCTTTGGAGATGACATTCCTGCATAGACAGGAAGTTAGGGGTGTGGGAAGATCATGGAGATGTCCTTTGGAATTCTACTGTGGTGTCTGAGGAGGGAGTGAGCTGGAGACCACAGATCTGCTGGGATGTGCTGCCTCAGAGAGCAGAGGAATAGTTAGAATCTGTCAGTTCCAAACCTAGAAAAGGACTGTGCCCTTGGACAGAGGCTCACTCATTAACTTTAACCACTATTTAATTGTTATTTTATATATATTTATAATGCAAACAAAATAGGTCCGGCCTATATTGTTTGCTCCCAGGGTCCGAGGAAGAGTCTACAACCAGCTGAGGATTCTAATCTGAGGGATATTCAATAAATCTAAGCACACTGAATTCTTTAGTCCATTCACTTTATTCTTCTAAGTCAATTCCATCTACACAGTTTCTTTTCTGTTCTCATACTTAGCTCCTCTCAGTCCCTCCTGCTCTCAATTCCTTCTGCTGTTCTCTCATATCTATCTAGTTCTTTCCATCTTTGCCCTCATCTTGTTCTTCTCCATCGATTCCCTTCTTGCTGTTCTCTTGTATCTATCTAGGTCTTTCCCATCTTCTCAATCCATTCCCCCCAGTGCTCTGAGAACACCAGTATATATACAGTAGTTCTTTGGCAAAGCAATGCAAGGCTTCAAGTTTTCAGGGTCACAAAGAGAGGTGATAAGGGACTCACACATAACTCAGTAATTGTCAGCTAGATCAGAAACCTAAGGGGGGGAATGATTAAAGAAGAGTTCTTTGTTAGTGTCAACTAAAGACTAAAATAGGGAATTTGTGTGTTCAGACCATAAGGCTAGGTGGGATGTTAGGTGTCAATCAGTCAGGAAGGGAGTAAACTGTCCTTGGCGCCGCTTATCCTGTAGTCCTGGCTGTAGCTGCTTGCTGAGGAGGAAATCTAGGAATAGCACCTGGCTGAGGAGGAACCAAAGCTTGATTTGCACAAGAAAGAAGCCCAGTTTCTATCATCTGCCTGGCCTTGTAGGCAATCTCCTTAGGCTAGTGGGAGTGACTGCCTTAACTCAGTCACTAGCAAATGGCTAAAATGCGAGCAGTAAATCTCTTAAGTTAGGGTCTTGTGTAAATAACCAGGGTGAAGGTAAGGGGTTGAGGATTTAATTGCTAGTGGTTATTTTCTTTTATCTGTAAGTAAGATGAGCCAATGTTTATGTTGCAGAAAAGGTAAACATGACTGGGGACAGTCATCCAAATGCTCCAATAATATAAGAAGAGTTGTACCCAAAGTTGATCAATCACACTGTTGTAAATTCTTGAAGGAAAAGTCAATTGGGGGAACTCCAATAGCACACAAGAATTTCATTGCAGGATACAGCTAATACATTCAGAAGCTAATATCGCCAAGACTCCTTAAGTCTTGGTTTTCCTCTGGAAAAGTCCTTAACTTATCCAGGTAATAGCTTTGTCAATATCAGCTGAATCTCTATGTCATATTCCTGCGGCTGGCAGCATATTTATACATTTATATTGATTATATTTTATTATTTTAAACATATATGTTTATATTTATTATATCCATATATATTAATTTATATTCCTAGATATCTATCTATATATCTATGTGTGTGTCATCTATCTACCTACCTTACTATACTATAAATATAAATGCAATCTGCTCAGTATGCATAATGTTACTTGTATGCATATGATTTTAAGGCTGACAATTTGGTATTGGGTAACCAAATTAGGGTCCATTCCCGGGGGAGGACTATTCCCCATCTTTATTTTTAAGAAAATCAAATGTTGCATGTAAGGCTTCCCCATTATAACCTGTGATATTGTTTTGTCTTATCTNACCCATAATGTATTTCTCATGAGTTTTCTACCCAGAAGTTTTCTGGAACTAATCCCAGATCAGGCATGAGCACATTTGAATGTTCCTGTGCCATAGTATCTCTTCTTCCTGTAGCATGCTGCCACATTTGTTCCTAAGAGTAGGGAAGCATCATTCTGAAATCAGAGATTAGTGGACCAGGTATACACTATATGGTAGTGAAAGACCCCAACTTTCCTAAGGCCTGAAACCCCCATACTCTTTAGGCCTGACACTCCCTCCCTTAGGATCGAGAAGCTAAAGCCAGAGCAGAATTGCTAATTACTGTTTAATGGAGGTCAAGATTTCTGTTAAGATACGCTGCCCAGCCGCTGCTCCACCACAACCGGAGGTTTCTGGCAAAGAGATAATTGCTCAATTGTAGCTAGGACAATTGCAGGAGTTCCAGGGAAAGTCACTGTGACCTTGTATAAACCCCCCCCAAGTTCTCGGGAAGAACCTCAATTGCTTGACCACAGGATGTCACAGGATGTCACAAGACATTCAGGTGATAACGATTATTTGGCTCTGGAATGTCCCAACTCTGGTCTCCATGACAATGAGCACCCACCCTATAATTAAGCCAAACTTTGTGGAAAGTCCCTAGACACGAACCAATCAAAGATAGATCTGTATGAAAACTGTAATTCTGTGATTTTTGCCTTTAAAAACTGTGTGTGATTTCAGTTCGGGGCTTCTCTTGCTCGGGAGAGTCAAGAAGGCCCGATTGCACAACTTCTCTTGCTCGGGAGAGTCAAGAAGGCCCGATTGTACAACCGTTTGTCTTTTTTTGCCTTGTAATAAAACCTCTTGCAGATTGCATCAACTGGACTGGAGTCTGGGATTTTGGGGCCCCTCTTCCCGAGAAGGTAGTACCCTGTTTTGGGGGTCTATCAGTAGATGCACAGAGAAGAGTTAGGAGATCTTGAATATGTAAACAAATGCTCACAATCTGATTAGAGGTATTCAGTGAACAGTCACTCTCATTAGAAACCAANGTTTTTTTTGTTGTTTGTTTGTTCTTTATTTTCCCCACTTGATTTTTCCTAAAGGTCCCCCCAAAAAACCAAAAATCTCTAGTTTTTGAGCAAAGACATCCTCCCTCCCCCTCCCTCCCTCCCTCCCCTCCTTCCTTCCTTCCTTCTTTCATTCCTTTCCTCCTTCCAACTGCTTCTTGAAGGAAATATACTTTAGACACCAGATTTTTATAATAACTATTTATGTGGTTTTAATTATGCTAAATATTTTTTAAATGTACATTCTTATAGGAAATGTTTAAAGGCCACTAGCTATACAACTAATCAATATGTAAACTTACTGTCTTCGAAAAAAAGATCATTAGATTCATGTGAGGAATGAAAGTAGATTTATGTTACTCAAATACTAGGGAAAATCATACACCATTTTATACAGCTTCTAAGCATAGTGTGAATCATGTGCGAAGTGAGAGAAGAAAAGTAAACAGAAGTGACTACTTAAGTGTTATTTACCAATTTAATACATTTTCAAAATGTTTTTATAATTTCCTGGAAGATCAATACTCAATTGATTGGGGAGGAAGGAGGAAGCAGGGTAGAACAGGTGTGCTCTTTTTCTCCAAGATGAGTGATATCAGTGTCTCCTGGTTGATGAAATAATTTTGTGTTGAAGATTATGAGGATGAGTTTCCCAAACTTTCTCTACATGAATAACAGACACTTCATGAACGGATAGATTTCAGGAGACAGTTGGAGAGTCTGGAATAAAGCATGAGAAGATGTCACAGATTAGCTATGAGGGGAGTTATACTCAGCAATGGGGTCCTTGCTCTAATCTCTGTCATATAATAAAGGAGAACAAGAAGGTGTTATAGAGACTTCATGTACTTTACAATAAGATTATTATTATTAAGCACTTCAAGATAAAACATTGTTTTCTTTTGTATAGTCCTTTGTTTCCTGGTAAGCAGGTGAATTCCAGGTTTATAATCTGTATCTCTAGTTTGCTTGTCCTCCATTTAAAAGGAGAAGAGAACCCATGTGTCACAAACACAAACAAAACAGGTGAAAACAAAGCCTGGATGGACTGCTTTTTGCAGTTAGCCTCCTCATCCACACTGAACAATGTGTCTGTTCTCTACAGATCTGCCCTTTGGGGTCTGGGGATGTAGTGCAGTTGGGGAGTGATTAAGTTGAATGCACAAGCACAGGCTTGGGCGCTGGCACAATAGAAACTGGGAGGGCACTGATACGTCTGGGTCAAGACTGGGGAGATCAAAAATTCAAAGTCATCTTGTGCTAAATACAAGTTCCAGGCCAGCCTTACATACAGATAATCCTGTCTCAAAGTCAAACCAAAACCGGAATTGTTGACATCAGGGTGTGCCCTGCCCTAAGTTTGCCCTAATTTGTATAAAATTTCCCACAGAAATTGCAGGAATTTCTTTTTGAAGACAATCAAATAATTGTTTTTATTTATTTTTCCACCAGGGCCAGCTCTACTGTGTTGCTTAGACAAGATGTAGGGGCCACTCTGCAGAATACTGCAGCTGGTGAGGGGCAGTGTCAGTGCTCTCACTCTCATGACCTAGGGCCAGCTCTCCCACCTGCCACAGACTGTGAAGGGGTACAAGGAGCCTTCTCTCCCTTGCTCATGCCACCAAATGGCAGATGAAGGTTGGGACCAAATTTCTCACACTTATGTTCTAGGGCTGGCTCACCTGCACCCCCATCATGGGGTCAGCTCTACTGTGTTGTCCAGGCAAGGTGCAGGGCCTGCTCTCCTGAGTGCTGCATCTGGTCAGAGGCAGGGGCAGTTCTCTGGTCCACTGCAGATAGCAAGGGGCAAGGGAGGGAGGGCATTTTTCTCTCATTGTTGCCAGCACATAGCAGATGAGGGGTGCAAGANCAGCTGTCCCCTTCCTGTGACCTCTTGGCAGGATCACCTGAGCCCCTGCCAGCTGGGTCAGCANTACTGTGAAGCTCAGGCGAGGTGCAGGGCCTGCTTTCCTGAGTGCTGCAGCCCAGCTGGTGAGGTGAGGGGTCACAGCATGGCCAGCCCCTCTACTGTCACGACCCAGGACTCTGTTCTTCTGCCTGCTGCAGGTGGGGAGGGGCAGGGGAGGCATTACCTCCCCCCCCCACGCTGCTACATGGGCAAGTAGTGGGGTTATCCATCTTACCCTCACACCCTCCAGGGCTGGCTTGACCATGCCATCCCCAGCAGGGTCAGCTTCACTGTGCCACGTAGGTGAGGTGAAAGGCCTGCTCTCCCTAGTGCTGCTGTTAGCGAGGAGCTGAGCCAGCTCTCCCTCCTGCCATAGATGGCAAGGTCAGAAAGGGGAAGGGCATTTTTCCCTCACTCATGCCATCACATGGCAGACAGGGGTGGGGTTGGGAACCAGGTCTCCTACTCTCACACCCTCAGGGCCAGCTTCCCCGCACCCTTGCCAATAGTCAGCTCTGTCATGCTGCTCAGGCGAGGTGCAGGGACCCATTCTCTCCTGTGTTGCAGCTTGTGAGGGTTAGGNCCAGTTCTACCTAGTGTTGCAGCCAGTCAAGAGCAAATCCAATGCCGTGCAGTCCTATCCTTTAAGCCTTCGGTGGGAACAGAAACACAGACATCAACACAGACCACTGCTGCCGCAGAAATGAACATAGACCAGAGCTGCGTCAGGGTCACAAAAGTGCCGACATGGCCCTTGGCAGCAGCTCAGGCCCAGATATCACATGGTCCCTGGTGGCAAGCAGGCCACTGGCCTCACTGCCATCATCTCTTCGGATCTGCCTCTCTCCACAGGACATGAACCATTCCGTCTATCTCTCTTTCATATGCAATCATATATTTGCTCACCATCTTAAGAGCTCGTCCTCCCAGCATCTTGTGGCAACAGGCAGGCCTGTATTTTCTCTTCCAGGCCCAGGGCAGAGAGCCCCAGACCAGCATGTGGATCTTTGTCTCCTGCTNAGGCTTACAAGCACTGGGCAGATTCCTATCTCCTCTTTTGGGCCCTGGGATGGAGAGCCCTGGACCAGTATGACTCCTTTTTGAGAAAAGATGACTCTGCACCTGGTTAGGCATGTTAATAGGAACATTTGTCCATCACCACCCACAAAGTACAGATTAATAAATAATATATTTGAGAGAGAAAGAGTGCAGCCCTACAAATTTACTGGGGTAAATTGGGACTGTAGGGACACGTGGGCATATTAAACCATATCAGGTGTACCAGACAGAAGAACTTATAGGATATAACAGACCACATGAAAGGTGTAACTCCCACACCTGAGTCCATAAAGACACAAATACCTAGCATTGCAATGTCTGTGGCCCAAACTCACTTGTCACTTATTATCCACTGGTGCCTCCCAGAACAAACAGGCAAAGATCCTGGCTCAGGGAGCTCAGCTCAGCTCAGTTTCTGCTGTTGACATGGCCTTAGGACCCAACTTCTACCTCTCCACCTATTTCTTCCTATAGACCTAACCCTTCTCTTTCCTGCCAAGTGGAACTCAAGTCCACAAGCCACCTCAGGCATGCAGCAGTTCCAAAAAGTTCCCCATCTTTCTAAATCCCACTTTGCATTACTGTTAGTTTTCAAGCTTTGGCACTGGGACTTCCTTGAAAGCCCTTTCCTGTTTAACCCTTTGTAGTCATTCATTAATCTGCATTAGTAGAATGGCATTTATCAAATAAATTATGGTGAATTTTCAGATTTCTTTGTCTCTGTTCCTCTGCTCACTCACCTCTTTGAGAGTCTGTGTTGGCAAAGATTTGTGTAGTTCCTTGATTACAGGAATCCCCTCTACATTCTAGACATTCTCAGTTGCAATCTTGCAAGCATAACCTTCTTTACTCTGTGGTTTTGTGATGTCCATCTCCTTTCGTGATTTTTTTCTTCATCTTACTCTCTATGGACAGTCTAATTTGTGATTCATCCAGTGCCTATTCTTAACCATATCCCAGCTAGTGGTTTCATTCCTTTACTTTTGGGAGCCTCTCTGCCTTCAACAGTTTTCTCACTGTTTTCAAAGTAGAGGCTTCTGGCTAGATTCAGGTTTCAGGGCATTTCTTCTGAAAATGTGGTCTCATGAGCAATTCAGTCATGAGAATTGCATATTCTATTGTAACTCTTCAATATTCAGGTTCAAGTGTAAAACTTAACAGATTCTATCTCTACATTTCTAGTTATTCATGTTGACATTGAGCATGCTTTAATGACCATCACACATCATATGTAGCTGCTGGGTATCACCTAGAATATCCCATTTAATGGGTGTTACATACTTCCTTTCATATCTCAGACTTTCATGTATAACTTTGTGTTTTCTCTTTTTCCTCTTTCTCTTCCTCTAAGTTTGAGGCCTATCATTGGGATATGTGTTTTCTAAACCCTTTCCCTCTGTGGTGGGGAGAAAGCTGGTTCTTTTCTGCTTGTGATCTAAGGAGCTGTCATTATTACAGGAGCCTTGAATTGATGATTCTCTCACAACTGGGTCTTTCTGCCACAAATGCCTCAGACACACAATTTTCTATGTAGTGTTCCCTCTTTTAAAGACCCTGTACACAGAATGCCATTTCATATGTTATCTACCAGCTAGTTGCTAGAGATCATTAAGGAAAACCATCCTTAAGCATAAAATTGAACACTTGAGTTTGAATTCAGTCAAATACAGTAGATTTTGCCTTTAAGCTGAGTTCTTCTAAAACTGCTGAGGGGAATGTTGGAATTTCTGGCCACTCCCCAGCTAAGTAACTTCACATTCGCACTTCAAGAATGTGCAAAGGGAAATCCTACCTCTTCCTCCCTCTCCTTGTCTCTCTCTTCCTCTCTCTCTCTCTCTAACTCTCTCTCCCCGCCATCTACCCCCCTCCACTTTCTAATAAAGCTCTGATACTGGATTTTGTCATGCCTCATGACCTTTTCTCACAGGGTAACCACAGTGCTGCAAAATACCAACAAAATACTAACATTGGTGCCGAGACAAGGCAGGCTCTCCCGGCGGCGGGACTCTCTACGTCTGCCTGGGACCCTGTGCCCGAGGTTCTGCTGTACTCACAGCTGCTGCTTTTTTCATTTGCCCAGCTGCTCAACTGCTCTGCACACACACTGGTTGCTCCAAAATAGTGAGTTTTTTCCTCAATCCCTTGCCACTTCCACGACTGTAGCCTGAGATCTATTCTTTACTGTTGGACGCACTGCGTCCGCCGACTGCATAGGGCACACACATTTCACTGACTTGACAAAGTGGTAAATGCTGTAGACTCCCAGGGAGTCTCTGCCTACGCCAGCGGGGTCCCCATTCTCACTTGACGAAGGGAGAAATGGCTTGTGCCCGAGACCCGTTCTACCAAGCGACCGGGACCTTGGCTTTTGGGGGTCATTGCTTTTTTCTGTGCCTGCTTATAGACCTGTTCTGCCGAGCGTCAGGGACCTTGGCTTTTGGGGGTCATTGTGTTTTATTTTCTTTTTACTTTATAGACCTTGGCTAGCGTCCGGGACCTGGCCTTGGTTCCTTGTGACTTTTTTTATTTCTCTCTCTCTCAGCTGCAGTCATGGGACATAAGGCTTTTTTCTCCCACCCTTCCTCTGAGAAATATGGCCACTTAACGGCTGCTCAGACCCATTTCTGCAGTGAANGGGCAAATAAAAAAAGTTACCTTATCTCTAAGCTTTCTACCTAAGCACTTTCTTAGTTTTTTCTTCTGTCTATGTGTACTCTGGGGAATCTCTGATTCCAAAGAACTTCTACCTATCTGGCTTCCCCTCAGCTCCCTGGTATTGGGNGGGTCCAAAGAACTTCCATGCTCCTGTAATGGGTGGGCGCTTGGAATCTGCCTATCTGTTCTGCTCCACCCTTCAGTAATGACGGGTTCTCGCCGGCTCTCTGGAACTCCAACTTCAGCTTATCTGTTCTGCTCTGCTCTCTGTACTGGGCGGACTGTATGGTATCTAGCAGGTAGTTGAAACTGCCCAACTCTCGATACCACTTTCACTCTTCCTGTTACTCTTTCTCAAGCTGCCCTAAAAATTAGAGAGGTCTGGAAGCAGGCTAGGATGCATGCAAATGGTTTTCACCATGCAAACAGTTTTCATCAAACCAATCCTGCCCCACCCATCCAGGGCTGAGGCAGTTTCTGATTAAGACCCACCTTGGGATTAAAATAACCCAGATAGCTTTATAGTCAGAGATCAGTTTATACACTGCCTTCTGGCAAGTCTTCCTAAGGCTGTTCGCAAACCAGTAAAATCCATTCCATGTCTCCCAGAACTTCCAGGCATCAGGGCTGACTTAACCATCTTGGAGAGAGTGCCCCTCTCACATCCACAGNCAGAGTCTCAGCCGTGGCATTCAAGGTACCATGGGAAAAATGACAAAGCCCGGAAACAAAACTGCCAAATGCTGAAACATGCCATCCGACTGGCAGCTGCCTAAAGGCTTCCAGGTCCCTGTTTAAAGTGGCAGAAAAGGCCACTGAGCTTTGTGCCTGCCCTGCCCCATGTGGGCCAAACTGGGCCTTGTCCGAAATGCCACCAAGAGACACTGACTGCCCTTGTGCACCTCGCGGCATGGGAGCATCAGACCAGAATCTCCTAGGCTTTGGCCATGGACTCACAGGGAGCCTGAGATA
>LZPO01044744.1:77339-94754 GCA_001675575.1 Neotoma lepida
TCCCAGGACCATCTTTACTCGTAAACAACTTGGCTCTGCAGGCCCCTAGAGATCCCCCCCCTTTTTTTTAGTCAGTTTACAAATGGTTTCCTTAAACCACACCATGTGGCAGAGCCTTTTGAGTTTGCAGTTAAATTTCTTAAGAAAAACTTTAGCTATCTAATCTTCAAGCCCCTCCGAAACCTGAGAAGGAAATAATATTGCCTAGNAAAACAGAAAGTTCAAACAAGTGACTTCCAAAAAAATGTAGTTGACAGAAACAGCCAGCTGCCTGGACAGTCACTTGAGGTTTCTCTGCAACATTGGGGCATCATCTTCAGCCCATAGGCTTAGTGTATTTGACAGACTCATTTGTGAAGCAGGATATACTCAAGGTCTACAGCTGGAGCCCACATTTGGTGCAAGTATTCCATGTACCAGATAAACTTGAATTCCTCCAGTGTCTAGAAATTGTTGGTGTTTTTGGAATTCAGCTTTCTATTTTTCTTGGCTTGTGGGTGGTTTTATCTCCTTTATTAAATGTCAGTCTATCATTGAGAGGCCAGACTCTGTCAGCCTAGTTATTCCTCCAAGAATAATTGTTTCAGCTGTTGTTCCATTGTACACCAGAAGCCCTCGGCCCACTGCCTGTGCAGCTGCCTTTGAAGAAAGAGACACTGTACCTTTTCTGGATTGTAAAGCCATTTTAGCAATGGTGCCATATTGTCCTGGCTTCAAAGGATATCTGTTGCCAAAGCTGCAACCACACTTGTCTTGGCAAGAATCGGTAGTCCTTTATTTTGTGTCCNGCTTGTCAATTTTTTTTTGAACAGCACACTGTCAACAGTCAATGTGAGGGTACTTTCTTGTCCAGTGGCTAACTTTTGCCACATGAAAGTTAACTCCATATGCAGTATCTTCAATGCCCATATCTTCTCTGAAACAGATTGGTGCTTCCAGGAGCCAACATGTCTCATAGTCATAAAAAGAAAAAATAATCTAAGTTATTAAAATATTTTACATGCCATATTCTGCAGATCTCTGAAGGGTTTGAAATTGACCTATCTAAAATATATCTTGGCTTAACCTTGAAAACACCTAATATGACTACAAGTTCTATTGTAATGACTAACCACTAACTCTCATTTCTCTAATAACTTTCAAGAATTAGCAAATTGCATAACATTGTCAAATGAACTGTATAGATATAATACCTTGAACAAGATTAGAAAAATACATACAATATTTTCTAACAAGATCAATCTATACAAAAATCCAATGGAATGTAAAATATTTAAAACTAGTAATTGCCTTTTAAAAATAGATTTTATAATCTACCTGTTTATCTATATCATATCTATATCCTTTTTTTTTCAAACAAGAACCCTAAATCTAATTACCTTTGTTTAGCCTTTTTCCTGACCATTAACAATAACAACTTGTAACCAACCATCCTAAACAATAAAAATTATCTCAAACTCAAAACCCATTGAAAAACCAAAAACCACCCACCCTACCACTTGGGAAAGTGGGCATCATTTTCTTAAAATTGCTTCCTGTTGTTTGTGGGTGAAGACATCTTTAGGGGGTGTTGAAAAGAAAAATTTTTGGTTAATTGTCAAGTCTGCAGTGGTAGCTGTATCATTTGTTATCCAATCTCTGCATAACAGAAAGGTGCAGAGCTTATCTCAACTCCTCGCTCGAACAGTCTGTGAGGCTGGATCATTTCAGCTAGCCATCTCGAGATTGTCCTGAGCAGTTTGTAGTACAAAGTTGATCTTTGGGTGATGTTTGTCAGCTTCCTTGTTGAATCATCGTTGTGTGGCCCCATCACCTTTCTGGAGACTTCAAATTTGCTGTCAAGCCTGGTTATGATTCCCTGCAAAAAACTGATAGAGACTCGAACAAAAAAGCATGCATGAAGCTCTTTTTTCATCAAGTCCCATATCAGATGGCTCTTTTGACATGATACAGAAATTTTGCATTTTCCTTTTAACAAACATGCTTGAGTTTAGAGAAGGAGAGAGCCATTCTCCAACCAAAGCCAGCTTTAAATTTTAATTGAACTGAGACTACATGAACCCTTTATGTTAAGTGTCTATAGAGAAGAGCAGAAACAAACATTTGGGAAGGCTTATGAAATTTTACATGTAATATACCAATAGGCCATTTTGCTCCTTTTCTTGGAGCATTTATGCTGGATGATTTGTCCTTTTTCCTCAAATGTCTCATTTGTCCAGTGTTCTTCAGATTCTTTAGCCTTCATTCTCCTGAAAGACAAAAACAAAAACACTTCCCAAGCCTAACTTTGGGGAGGTTTCCTTTTGGCAAGTTATATCTGATTAAATAAAAAGCATTAGTTAAGTTAATTTTAAATTGGATGGTCATGCTAGATGATGAACTATCACCTCTCTAATTAAGAGGTCTCTCTTGTTCAAATCGAACCTTTATCAATTTTGATGGTATCCATAGCTTTTCTTAGCTTGTAGAAACAAAAGCAAAACCTCATCCCCAATGTAACACATCTCCTAGTTTCCATTCTGAGGTCAGCACATCCTTAAAGTATGTAGGTTGATTTAATTCTGAAGTTTTTTCTATTATCCAATGTCTCTCTGCAGCTGTTGTTCCTTTCTCATTAGCATTGAGAAAGTTCGAAATTAATAGAGCATTATGCAACATTTTCTGGGTTTTTTGTTACCCCTTTCTGTTTATTTAGCATATCCTTTAGAGTTTGATTTGATCTTTCTATGACTGCTTGGCCTGTAGGATTATGTGATATGTCTGTAATATGCTGTATATTGTAAAAAGCAAAAAACTGCTTTATTTTAGCAGAGACATATGCTGGAACATTGTCAGTTTAATTTGTGCAGGTATACCCACGATGGCCATAACTTCTAGCAAATATGTGATTGCAGAATCAGCTTTCTCAGATCTCAAAGCAGTTGCCCATTGAAATCCTGAATAAGTATCAATGGTGTGGTGTACATATTTCAATTTTCCAAATTCTGCAAAGTGAAACATATCCATCTGCCAGATTTCATTCCTCTGAGTACCCTTTGGGTTACATCCTGCTGGTAATGGAGAGTGATTGTAAAAAGAACAAGTAGGACATTTCTTTACAATTTCCTTGACTTGTTGCTAGGTTATAGAAAAATCCTTTTTTAAACCCTTACTATTGACATGATGTTTTTTATGAAATTCTGAGGCCTCCAGCACATTTTCTATCAATAGTTTATCAGTCTCATCATTACCTTGTACTAGAGGGCCTGGCAGACCCATATGGGATCGGATGTGAGTTTTATATAAAGGATGCTTCCTATTTCTGAATATCTCTTGTAACTGAATAAATAACAAAGTTAATTCTGACTCATCAGGGATAAATTCTTCAGTCTCAATATGTAATACCACTCTTTCAGCATACTGAGAGTCAGTAACTATGTTGAGAGGTTCTGAAAAATCCATTAATACCAACAGAATAGCATACAATTCCGATTTTTGAACTGAATTATAAGGACTTTGAACCACTTTACTTAAATTTTCTGATTTGTATCCTGCCTTTCCTTGTTTGTTTGCATCTGTATAAAATGTATGGACTCCAGATATTGGTGTTTCCCNTACATTTCCAGGCAAAATCCAATCAGCTNTCTTTATAAATTTGATTCTATCACTTTTGGGAGTTTTGCTGTTAATCTCTCCCAAAAAATTACTGCAAGCTCTTTGCCAAGGTTCACTTTCTGCCCATAATTTGTCAATGTCATCCTTAGTTAAAGGTANGACAATTTCTGCTGGGTCTATTCCTGCTAATTGACAGAGTCTCAATTTTCCTTTCAAAATCAAGTCAGAGATCTTTTCCACATAGGTTTTTAATTTTTTACTCTGTTTATTTGGTAGAAATATCCATTCCAATATAATATCTTCCCTCTGCATTAAAATTCCTGTAGGAGAATGCTTAGAGGGTAAAATAACCAAAATACAATCAAGCTTTGGATCCACTCGATACACATGTCCTTCCTGTACTTTCTTTTCCACCAAGGCCAATTCTCTCTCAGCTTCAGCTGTTAATTCTCTTGGACTGTCCAAGTCCTTGTCCCCTTCTAAAGTTTTAAACAAATTACTCAATTCATCATTTTTTACCCCAACAACAGTTCGTAAATGGGAAATATTTNCGAATAATCTTTGAAAGTCATTAAGAGTTCGTAATTGATCTCTCCTAATGTGCACCTTTTGAGGTCTAATTTTTTGTAGACCTATTTTATATCCTAAGTAATTAATAGAATCTCCTCTTTGTATCTTTTCAGGAGCAATTTATAATCCCCAACAAGGCAAAATTTTCTTTACTTCTTCAAACATTCTTTCTAATGTATCTGCATTTGAATCAGCTAGTAAAATATTATNCATGTAATGATAAATTATAGATTTAGGAAATTGTTTACATATTACTTCCAATGGCTGTTGTACAACATATTGGCACAGCATTGGGCTACTGAACATTCCCTGTGGGAGAACACTCCATCGATATCTCTTAACTGCCTGAGAATTGTTATAAGTAGGTACTGTGATGGCAAATCTTTCTCTGTCTTTTTCTTGTAATGGTATTGAGAAGAAACAGTCTTTTAAATCAATAACTATAAGAGACCATCTTATAGTCCTACGTCCTGTAAGGGACCTATGTAACAACGTAGGCAAAGGAATTCCAGATTGTAGAGAGCCCATTGGCTGAATTACCTCGTTAATTGCTCTTAGGTCTGTTACCATTCTCCATTGACCAGATTTCTTTTTAATAACAAATACAGGAGAATTCCAAGGGCTTGTTGATTCTTCAATATGTTGAGCATTTAACTGCTCTTGTACCAGCTCTTGTAAAGCCTTCAGTTTCTCTATTGTTAAAGGCCATTGCTGAACCCATACAGGCTTGTCTGTTAACCATTTTAAAGTTAGAGCTGTTGGTGCCCTTGAAAGATTAGCAGTTGTTGTGTCCTGTTCTTGTACAATATGGATGGCTGGTGACTGCTCTTTACAATAATACCTCTAAATATTTCTCTCAGAAACACGTGTTAGTTTATGGTTCACTTCTGAGGTTTTATGGTTCACTTCTGAGGTTGGAGGAACGTGAATCTGAGTATTCCATTGTTGTAATAGATCACAGCCCCATAAATTCATAGCTGTATTAGCCATGTATGGCTTTAGTTTTCTTCTCTGTCCTTCTAGTCCTATACATTCAAGCCATCTTGTGCTCTGTTTCACTTGAGATAATGCTCCAATCCCTAACAGCTGAACATTTACCTCCTGAAGAGACCAATTTGGATGCCAAAATTCTGGTGCAAGTATCATGATGTCAGCACCAGTGTCCACTAGAACCTCAAAAAGAACATCATTTATTCATATTTTTAACTTAGGTCTTTGTTCATTTATAGAAGTTTGCCAAAAAATTTGCTTTATGGTTTCTTCTGAATTCTCTATTCTCTCTGCTATAGCTGTTCTATCATCCCAAGTAGTTTGGTTTTTTACAATAGGCATTTGGTTATTTAACTGCTCTGTGAAGGAGTTTCTTCTACAATGGCAAGAAAAGTCTGAGCTGAATTTGCCGTGGGGGCCTGCGTGAGACCCCTCAGGGAATTTCCCGATGGCAGAGGATTACTCTGTCTGTCCCTTGTTGATCTACATTCATTGGTCCAGTGTTTACCTTTGCCACATCTTCTGCATAATCCAGAAGGGAGGGGCATTCTATTGCCAGTGTTCCTTGAAGAAACATTGTTTCTAGAAATGCCCTGTTTACACTCCCTTTTCAGATGTCCTAATTTTCCACAATTAAAACATATGACATTATTATTTTTCTTCAAACCTCTTGATATAACCTCTCCTATCCACATATCATCCTGATCATGAGCCTCAATATTAATTGTGTCCTTGATCCAATCCTCCAAGGGAGCTGATCATGCCTTTAACAGCCTGATTATTCTTTTACATGCTGCATTTGTGTTCTCAAAGGCCAAAGATTCAATTATTATCTATCTCGCTTCTGAATTTGGTATCATTCTATTTACTGCTGAAGACAGCCTTTGTAAGAGATCCATGAAGGTTTCTCTGGGGCCCTATATAACTTTTGTAAATGATTCAGTTTTCTTTCCTGCTTCCTCAGTTCTGTCCCATGCATTCATGGCAGCCATGCAGCATTAGAATTAGGGTTTGGTTATATAAAAATTGTCTGTTTATATCCATGTATTTGCCTTCTCCAAGAAGCTGATCCTATATATACAACTAGTCCTATTTTGCTGTTTTATAGTTTCAGCTTCATCTTTATACCACATTTGAAATTGTAGATTTTGTTTGGATTCTAGTACAGCAGTGGCCAATTCTTTCCAATCTTGAGGGATGATTCTATTACAAGTTGACCACAAGTTTAACATCTGCTTTACAAATGGAGAATGCATGCCATATGATAATATCTGTCTCTTATACACATCTAGATGTGTATAAGAGACAGGTGTAGCTTCGCCTTTCCTGGAACTCACTTGGTAGCCCAGGCTGGCCTCAAACTCACAGAGATTTGCCCGCCTCTACCTCCTGAGTGCTGGGATTAAAGGCGTGCACCACCACCGCCCGGCAGGCAGTTCTTGTAAGGTTACAGGGTAAATTAATGTCTGCTGTCTCATAGTCTGAGGCTGTTTGTCTATAACTGTATAATTCAATCCTGAGCTAAGTTCACTTTTAAATTCTTCTGTCTGAGTCTGAATTTCTCTATAATGCCTTCTAACTGATTTTTCTAAAGGTTTTATCTTAGCACTCAAATTGACCAATCTTCTTAATGCTGAAATAAAAATGATTACACAAATAATGTTCATAACTGTAGTTAAGTACATCCCATCAACATTAGTTATTTTTTCATTTATTTGTTCCATTTTTAAACTACCTAATGTGTTATCAAACAAAGACCAAATTCTTTCCATTGTAGACATGTTTCCCAAGTTTTAACATGGGAAAAATTTTCTTTTTAACTAATTTCTCCCTTTAAAATATTTTAATTGACTTAGCAAGTCTGTGTAGAAAAGTAGAAATCCAAGGGAGTTTCAAAGCAGCTACCTAGCGTGGTGGTAATCCAAGATGGAAATCCAGAGAGAGTAAGAGCCCACCACCCACCAGTAGCTAAAAAAGCCAAAAAGCTTAGACCCAAAGGCTTGTAGCTCAGGCTGAGCCGGAGGGCCTGTAACCCCTGGTCTCTAAGGCCAGCAACGGCGTTTTAATGAGTTCGCCCCCACATTGGGTGCCAAATGTTGTGATGTCTGCCCCACTGAGAACTTAGGTCTTCCAAGAAGGGACGACCTGGGACTGTCCACCCATTCCCAGCCTTCCTTTCCCTGGGAGATAATCAGACATGACAGGGAGTCCAGTCAAGCAAGAACTCCTTTATTGAAAAACAGTGAGCCTCTTTTAAAGCCTAAAACCACAGGGCTAGAGAGAGGCGTGGGGTAGATGCCCCATTGGGCCAATCAGTTTAAAGGTCACCCAGACATAAGCAGCTTATGTTTCTCCCTCCTTGCTTCCTCCACAGACCCCCCCCACAGATTTTTGTCAACAACTTGGTTCCTTCCTCCCTGCCTCCTCCCAGGACCATCTTTACTCATAAACAACTTGGCTCTGCAGGTCCCTACAGATGTGATAGAATCACTTTTATATTAGTTAAATTGCAGCACAGGGGCTAAAGCTGCAGCTTAGCAGCTAAGGGTCACATAGGAGAAGTATGGGAAGCAGAACATGTAAATGAGGACAAACTTGACTTCATTTGTGACAAATGATTTCCCAAAGTGCTTCTTAATAGGCTTGTATCATAAAAAAGGACAACTCATTTACAATTCATATGCTGGTATTTAAAAAGAGTCATATCCACTTCAAATATTACAAAGTTATTTATAGAATCTTTGTGTCTCGTTCTTTAGAATTTCTAGTATTATCCACTTGTCCTGTTGTCTGCTTTGTATATTTAATTTTTTTCACAGAAAAGTAAAGAGTTATCTTATGTGTGTTTTAAGATAAAATTTAGAATATTTTAAATTTCTTGACAAGAAGACTAGATTTAATTTTGTGATTACCTAAGTCATGGTGACTTTCAGACCCTTAGCATTAGACTAACTTTCACAGTCTTCTATGACAAACAGTTATGAAAGAATTCATTTTCATCCTGACAACAGAGTTCTCATAGGCAAGTGATGAAGTGTGGTATTCTATACAAATGCAGAGAGCTATGTGACCACTCTGGCCTTTGATAAATGAGATGTTTTGTACCAGGTTTCTATGTGCTAATGTTAGTTATTTCACAGACCATTTTGGTTAATGAATGGCTGAAGAGACTCCTTTGTTACTTCATAAAAATATACTAAAGTGAGGCAAGGCCACAACAAATAATCAAGATGATTGAACAATTAAGCACCCTACTGCTATTACCTTCTTCCCTTTAACTTCTGGGTCACCATGCTCAGAAACAAAAGATGGGACAGATTTGCCTCAGCCCTTCAGTGTTCTGCAAAGCAGCCTCATTCTTTTGTGGAATAAAGTCAGAGCTCACTGTGCAGAAGAGATGGAATGGATCTTAATGTGAGCAACTGGTTCTAGGGTGCCTATAAATAACTCCATCAGCTTTAAATGATCTGACCAGTCTCTAAACACATTGAACAATTAAATCAAATTAGTTAGTTCAGTCTATTAACACAGGAGCATAAGGGAAAGAAGACAGCTTTAATTAGCCAGTAACCTTAGATTAAAATTCAGAATCTGCTCTTTGCTGGCTTTATTGTCTGGGCTGCCTGGCTAAAATTCTCTGAGCTATAGTTTTATTATGTATAAAATGGAAATTATAATACTTAGCAGCTGTGTTAGAAGGGAAAAATATGATTAAAATATGTGAGAAGGGTCTCCAACAATGCTCGGGTACAGAACAGAGGATGTTAACCCCTGTTCCTTTTTTTAACACCAAGTTCCATCTCCATATGTGAGTGACAATACAGTTACTGTAATTATTTGACCATTTTTATTTAGTTGATTTATTGGTTAAGTTAAAATGGTCAAGTTAGTTCTGTATGTGCACAAACTCAATAATTTTCTTTTATGTAGACTTTAATTCACTAGACTAATATCAAATGCTCTTAATATTATTAATGTAAGATCACTTGCCAATAACAAATTAGTTTATATTATACATTGCTGTGAAAATTTTATACCTCCACAAATGCCTACTTTTAAAGTAATTCTTACTGGTTAAAATCAGAAATAATCCTTCTGCAAAGAGGGATAAAAATTAGGATGATAAAGACTATTGTATCTATGATAACTAAAAAAACCCTAGCTGATAATTTAAATCCACAGGTTTCACTTGCTACTCATACCACATGTGTTGTCTTAATGGCTTCAGTAGTGTTTCCTGAGGGTTTATGCACATCTGATAAANTGGAAATTTACTTTATTAGAAAGTATGTTCTTTGCAGATATAATTAAAGTAAGGATGGAGGTCAGATAAATGGATCAGGGTATATCTTATGTTCAGTGACTGTCATTCAAGACAAGTACACAAAGGGACATGCATTGGTATAAAATTATGACAGACACAAAGATTTCAATAATTTACCTGTAAATCAAGTAGGCTCCTGGGTCAGCAGAAACTGAAAGAGATATCAGAGGGATCTACAAGTACCCTGCTTTTGGAATCCATAAGAGAATAGTCTCTACGTGGTAAGCCATGCAGCTAGCAGTTTGTTAGCATTGGCATTAGAGAAACAATTGCACTCTCCATGCTTTTCAGTGTAACATGGAAGATGATACTTCAGCCAGCTAGGTGTTCACTGTGCACACAGAATCATGAAGGAGATTCCTGAAGGAATTCACAGAGGTGCTCCCTCTCCAACATCCAAAGCAGTTTGTATGCTTATTCATAAATCAAAAGAATGAGGAGATGAAGTGTTTATCTAATCATCCTTAATCAATAAAAACTTGGGAGTCAGATATGGGGGTAAGAAACTGAATGATCAGAGAAGCAGCAGAGAAGTGACCAGTGACCTCCTTTTTCCTTCCTCAATCCAAAAGTGTCAAGAATCTTTCTAAGACCCACCTTGTCTCTCTCTGTATGTCTACAGCCCTCCAAAACCTCTGTGGTTAATTTGGTGAGCTAGTAGCTAGTTGTACCCTCTGATTCAAAGTAAACTTTATTGGCAGTCTTGGGACTGTAAGAGTGTGAACAAAATACCCCACAACATTTTCCTCTTTTTGTCTAAATAAAAAGGGAAGGTTTTAACTCTAACATAGTAAAACTATCTACAAAAGAACAATTATCAGGTAAGAATCACATTCACAATGTCCGGTCCATTTGCATTTGGGAAATTCAGAGAAATTATTTATCCTATATTGGTAAATCCAAAGTTTTGTACCTAATTCACTTTCTATCCTAACTTGTGTTACCAACCCCAAACTATCTTTTTAGACCTCAAAACATCTTGTTAGCTAAATAATTTA
Source organism: Neotoma lepida (assembly GCA_001675575.1). Lineage (NCBI taxonomy): Eukaryota > Metazoa > Chordata > Mammalia > Rodentia > Cricetidae > Neotoma > Neotoma lepida. Next base: position 87,816 of record LZPO01044744.1, read on the forward strand.
AGCTTTTATATCTCTCAACCTTATATACTTTACACCTCTTTTATGTTTCTTTTCTGAATTTGGTAACAAGGAAAATATCTAGTCTCCAACCCCATCAGAGACCCAAGAAGGATATAACCTTACTTGAGTAAACAGGAAGTGAAGAGCATACAACTTCCAAAACTATAGAAATGACAGAGACATTTGGCTGCCTGGGCAGTTAGCCAAGGTTCTTCTGCAAAATTGGGGCATCCATCTTCAACCTACAGGCCTACAATATCTGACAGACTTTTCTGTGAAGCAGAAAGTTTTGAGGGACTGTCCTATCTTGTCTTGGCAAAGTTTGGTAGTCACTTTCTTTTGTGTTCTCCTTGTCCAGTTTGTACAGCATACTGTCAGCAGTCAAGGTAATTCAATTTCTTGTCCAGTGGCTAAGTTTGCTATAAATGAAAACAAACTCCGTATGGAGGTTCTAAATTCACATCATCCTTTTTTGTAGTAAATTGGTGCTGCCAGGAGCAGACATGTTTCACTGTCATGAAAAGCCTTACGTTATTAAAACATCTTAAATGCCATATGCTGTAGGTCTCTGAAGTGTTTGATGACCATCCATCTATCTAAAATATATCTCTGCTTGACCCTGAAAACATACCTATGAATTATTTCCAATGGCTGTTGTACAAAATATTGACATAAGATGGGGCTGTTTACATTCCTTCTGGAAGATCTTTCTATTGATACCTTTTAACAGGCTGGGAATTATTATAAGTAGGCATTGTTAGGACAAATTTTTCTCTATCCTGTTCTTGTAAAGGTATAGTAAAACGCAGTCTTTTAAGTCAATCACTATAATAGACTGTGGGGAGGCTACCCACTACCCCCACAGTTCCCTAGAGTGCTCTTGAGTGGGAGCAGTAGGAAATATTAGATAGTAGAATATAGAGGGTGGAGACAAAGATAGAAAATACAGGATGGCCTCGAGAGGGCCTGGAACCTATTCCATTGGGCCCCAACTGTCTCTGCCCTAGAGTATTTAAAGGAATGCCAAAGGGTGGAGCAAAAGACCTTGCCCCAGGACAGCCAAGTGCAGACCATCTCAGACACCTGCCCTCAGGCCTGTGGTCCAATCATCCTCTATATGCAGACCTGCTGGATAAANCCACTAGGAAACCTGAAAATGGGTTCCCCTAATAGACAATCTTTTATTTAACAAAGAAGGCAAGGGAATTCTAGGCTGTAAAGAGCCCATTGGCTGGATCACCTTATTAATAGCTCTTAGATCTGCTACCATTTGCCATTTTCCAGATTTCTTTATATGACAAATATAGGAGAATTCCAAGGGCTGGTCAATTCCTCAATATTTTGAGCCTTTAGCCTCTCCTGTACCAGCTGTTCTAATGTCTATAATTTTTCTGATATCAAAGGCCATTTTTCCACCTAGACAAGTTGGTCAGCTAACCATTTTAAAGGTAGGACTGTTGATACCTTTGAAAGATCAGCTGGTGTTATGTCCTGCTTATGTACAACCTGAATGGTCAATGACTGTTCTTGATACTTTTAATATTTTTCTCAGAACCATACGTTACTTTATGGTTTGTTTCTGAGACTGGAGGAATGTTAATCTGGGGTTTCCATTGTTGTAACAAATCACATCCTCATAAATTCACTGCGATGTTAGCCACATATGGCTTTAATTTTCCAATCTGTCATTCTGGCCCTATACACTAGACACATCTTGCACTTTGTTTACCTGAGATAAAGTTCCATTCCCTTGAAGCTGAATATTTACCTCATGAAGAAGCCAATCTAGATGCCAAGATTATGGCAAAATTATTCTTATATCCACAGCTGTGTCTAGTAAATCTTCAAACACAATGCCATTAATTTGTATTTTTAGCTTTGGACTTTGATTATATATAGAAGTTTGCCAAAATAGTGTTTTATGTTATCTCCTGAAAATTTTGTTTTATCTACTGAAGCTATTCTATCATCCAGAACAGTATATTTTTTTCACAACAGGCATTAAGTCTTTTAATTGCTCTGTGGAGGAGTTTCCCCAATGCTGACAGGGAATGATTGAACCAAATTTGACAAGGGTGCTGTTTTACCTTCATCATAGTGGCTGTGCTTTAAACTACTAGCAGCCTGGCAGCTAAGGCCATCACATGGGGGGAGCTCTGTTTCCCCAGACAATGACTGGATTGCTGCCGCTAAAGATAGTCCTAACTAAATCTTTATCGTTCTAATAAAAGTCAGGATTCAAAGGCTAGGGTGAGACCCTGCAAGCTCAGAGAGTTAGAATAGTAATTGGCTAACTTTCTCTCTTAGCTGGCTTCCCTGGAAGCCACTCCCTTCTACATTGCCTCAACTAAAAAACTCATGCTAAGCTCCTCCCTGCTTTGTCCCGTCCACCAGTTGCTAACCCCAGCTCTCTGAGTCTAGATTAATTTTATTTAATTAACAAAATGCAACACATCTTTACATAGTTATCAAATGCAGCATAAACAAATGTAACACATCTTTCCCATTTAAAATAATATGCCACAACACATGGGGGCCTGCAAGAGGCCCTCTAAGGTGTTTCCTGATAGCAAAGTGTTACTTTGTCTGTTAGATGTTCATATGCATTTATTAACCCAATGCCAGCCTTTGTCACACCTTCTACATGTTCAAGAAGGCTGGACTATCTCTAGAAAAAANCATTGTTTCTATGAAGGCCTTGCCTTCAATCCCTTTTCAGATGATCTGGTTTACAATAATTAAAACATCTACACTTTTTATTTTTCTTGAAATTTTTAGAATTTCACCTATCCAAGTATCATAACAAGTGTGTGATCCAATATAGCCTGTATTTCTAATCCATTCATCTATTGGTGCTGATCTTGTCTTTAAAGGCCTAATCACCCTTTTGCATTCTGAAATAGCATTGCCAAAAGTCAAAGATTCAATTAATATTTGTCTAACTTCTGGATCTGATATTATTCTAATTATAGCTGAAGTTAATCTTTGTAAAGACTCAATGAAGGCTTTTTTTGGACCTTGCATAATTTTAATAAATGACTTAGCCCTCTTTCCTGATTTTTCATCCCTGTCTCAAGCTTTCAAAGCTGTTATATGGCATAGGGCCAAGGACGGATCATCAAATGTAATCTGTCTTTGCAAATCAGCAAACTGGCCCTCCATGAGAAGCTGTTCTTGGGAAATTTCAATACCTGTAACCTTATTTCATTGTTCTATGACCCTAGCTTCATCTCTGCACCATGCTTTCCACTGTAACTAAGAAACAGCGTCCAATATTGCTGCAGCTAAATCATTACAGTCTCGTGGAATAATTCTGTTCTAAGTTGCCCATGAATTTGACATTGCTTCACAAAAGGTGAATAAATATCATTTGAAACTGCTGCTTCCTTAAATCTCTTCAAATCTAACATTTATATAGGATACCTGTTAACTTCTGAGTAGCCTCAGGAGTACACATCATCTGGTGGTAATTCTTGAATGGTAACTGTATAAATGAAGGTTGGTTTTCTAATAACTGTGGGCCATTCCTCTTCAGTTTCATAATGCAATGGTGTGATTGGTTCTGCTCTAAATGCCTCTATGTGTGAATATTTTTTTTAGTTTCATTAGTATATCTTTCTAAGGATTGTATCTTATCAGTTAATTTTTTTTGTATTTGGCACTGATATCAACCCACTTTTTTAAGGATAAAACATGAATTACCAAACTAATAATGATTATAATCAACATTATGTCAATCCCAGCCTAATTGATTATCCCTTTATTTGATTTTTCCATTTCAAACCATCTGTTGTGGAGTAATACAGAGACCTAACTCCCTGCATTGTAATATTGTTTCTCATTCTTAACGTGGGTTAAAAACTATTTTTTTCTTTTTTATATAAAAAATGAATTCCCCCTTTAAGTATTCCCAGGTGTCACATCAGATATGCTGCTGATGACAGTGAAGTGGGAGGCTGGTCGTTACTGTGCTGCATGGCTGGAACTCCGGAGGTGTATGGCCTGGATGAGTCCAGCGGCAGCTGTTTGCATATAGTTGGGGCCTGAGAGTATGTGGCAGTGGCAGCACCAGTAAAAGCCCAAAAAGGTGTCAAGGCAGTTAGTTGACCTGGTGTGGCAGTGGTCCAAGGAGGGTGTCTAGGGGAAGCCCACACCCATAGGGAGAGGGAGTCAGCCATCTGTGGATAGTGGACATGGAGATTTGTGGTAGAAACCCATGTAGTGGAAAGAGAGGGCACGGGGCCGCTTGAATGACAGAGCCACCTAGTGGTGGATGACTAACTCTGGTAGCATCTGGAGCCCAAACACCTGTGGCCTTTGGGGCCAGGGACAGGCAGCAGTTGGAGGCTACAACAGGAAAAGCCCAGACTTGCACAGAGGGAGGGAAATCCAACTGTGGCAGTGAGCAGCTGCTTTGTGATCTCATGCCCAGTGTTGGACACCAGAAGAAGTGTTTATTTAATTTTTCTTTATTAGTAAAAACTCANGAGTCAGATATTGGGGTAAGAAACTGAATGATCAGAGAAGCAGCAGAGAAGTGACCAGTGACCTCCTCTCTCCTTCCTTAATCCAAAACGGTAGAGAGTCTTTTAAGACCCACCCTACTACTTCCTGTGTCTCTTTATATGTCCTTGATCCTCCAAAACCTCTTTGGCTAATTTTGGTCAGATAGTAGCTAGCTCTACTCTCTGATCCAAAGTAAACTTTGTTGGCAGTCTCAGGAGTGTCAGAGTGTGATCAAAATATCCCACAGCAAGGAGTCACATTTCCATTGGATGTTGGAGGGAAGATAGTGTAAAAGAGACCATATAGGATTTTACAAAAGGCCAGATTCAGAGGCTGGAGAGATAGCTCAGCTGTCTTAGGCCTTGCTTAATAATGTGGTGCTAAGTATCAAACATTAAAACATTTACTTTTTATATGCCAAACAACTTTCTAGATGCTTCTCAAAAGTCCTGTCAAACCGATAATATGATTACTTCCATTTTATAGAAGTATAGGGAGAGTACAATTTACCAGATTCTGAGCTTAAGGAGACCTGAGCTCAGACACTTATCACTGAACTCTGTACTGTGCTCACTGGGAACATTATTATAGATTGTATTTTCAACCATTCTAATTTGATAGTTGTTTATTTGTTCTTATATCTTTCTGCAGCACCAGGAATCAAATCCATGGCCATGTGTGCCAGGTAGAGGTAGTTGCTATGTCTTCATCATTTGACATTTCTGTGTCATTAGAATGGATTTTATATTTTATTAGTATTGAATGGTGCAGCTGCCTTCCTCTTCCCATTTGGGCCATAAATAGTGATGTAATATTACATACATAAACATTTTAGATTAGTGTTCTCATGCCATCTCCATCTTAGGTTTCAAGAATAGAGGGCTGGTTTGTCTCATTCACTTTGGTAGCCCAAGTGTGTCAATGTGGCCTGCAGTAGTTTCTGTGTGTATATATGTATATATATATAATATATATTATATATGTGTACCATTATATATATGTACACATATTAAACATACACTCTTGCAACTAATGCACATTAATTTATTTAGTGAGTTTTATAACTACCTTATCTTATTTTCTCTGTTTGACATTTTTAAAACTTTAACTTCCATTTTCTAAACTATTTTCTTATTTTTTAAGATTATAATATAATTGCATCATTTCGCCCTCCACCCTCCCTCCCCTCCTATGTGCTCCTACTTTGTTTCCATATTCATAGTGATATAGGTGGGTTTTACCTGGGGTTACTTCTGCTTCAGTGAGGGAACTTGGCCCTTTAGCTACACTTTTCTGCATGAAAGTCTGTATCTCATTTCTGTTCCGAGTGGCTCATCTGCTCTAGGTCTTCCCTTTTTCAGATTAGAATCTACTTCAGTGTCATGGAAAGTAGTTGCATATATTTCAACAATTTCATCTCAAGAGGCAAAAAATTTTATTCTATTTCTTTGTTTCCACCTATTATTTGTAGACTTCATTCCTTTAAATATGATTTCCCATTTGTTTTTGTCAGTAGTCCCTTGTTAAGTTTTTTACCATAATTTCTCTGTATTATTTATATCAATTCAATTAAACTCTTTGCCTACATTTTTCAAGCATGCTTGCTCAATTGTTGTGGGTTCTTTAAAATGATATTTATCCTTCCAGTTAGATCAATTAGTACTGACATATCCCATAGCTTCATTATTGTTTCTTGTATATATTTCTTTTTCTCCCCAAAAGACTTCAAATAGGGGGAACTTCTCAATTGACTATTCTACCATACTTTGTGTAAGCCCCTCATCTGTTTCATAGTACATCATATTTTAGAATTTGAGAATAGCTTTACAATTTAAATGCTTGTGCTACCATATATGTCTGTGCACTAGGCACATACTTGGTGACTGCAAAGAACAGAAGAGGGCATAATATACCCTGGAACTGGGGTTACAGGCACAGATGTTTGTGAGCCACCACATGGGTGCTGGGGTAAGTGCTCTTAACTGCTGAGCTCTCTCTCCAGCCCTGTGCTAAGAAATTCTTAAAAGGATAATATAGATAGCATGTTGGCATTCATATATCAACATAATTCTGCTGTGGTGAGCCTGTGCACAGAGTATAGAGTAATCACACTAAGAAAAGATCTCAAATGCCTCCTGCTAGTTCACAGGAGTTAGAATACAATGTTTCATTTACTTTATTTTTTTCAATTTTCTTGATTGTTATAGAAATATCATAGAGCAAAATTATATCTATAAATTAAATGTAAAATTATTTAGTAAAGTAACAACTATAATGTCACAAAAAGAGACTACTCCTGCATTGAATAGCACAAGTATGCTGAAAATTTAGAAATAAATCTTTTTAAAAACCCAAAATAAAGGAAAGGCACACTATATTCATAGATTGATGATCAAATACAAAATGTGTCTCTCCTGCCAATATTGATTGACA
>LZPO01044745.1:4295-17089 GCA_001675575.1 Neotoma lepida
TCTATCTATCTCACTCTATCCCTCTCCCTCCACCTCTCTCCCTCTTCCTTGTCCACCTTCTCTCTTCCTCTCTTCCTGTTCTTCCCCTCCCCCCATTTAAAAAACTACATTAAAATTTTTACCTATTTAAGGTATGCTTACTTCAAGGTAAAGTACCAAATTATGAACTCTAGAAAATACTCTGACCCTCACAGTAGTATATACCAATGAGTCTTCAGAAAGAAGCGATTTGGACTAAGCTCTGAACCAGCCATTCTTCTCTTGACCTATTGGAAAGAGCACGAAAGGAGATGTTGAGCTCACTAAAATGCCTCTCACTCAACAGCCAATAGCAGTATCAAACACTGAATCCCCCACATTATTTATTTTTGAAGAAGTTATAACAGACAGATGTTACAGTAGCTTAATAATGTCCTAATGTGGCAGTGTTAATGTTTTATTCCTGGGTAAAGGTGTGACCCTGTTGTTTGTTCAGTAGTTGCTTTTTGGACTTGTTTTTCAGAGAAATCCCATCAAGAAACACGGGTCAGAGAGATTTTTGTCTGGTGCATTGTCTCTGCTTTGCATGTGACAAGTTAACATGGCTACTGAACGTGTGTCAACCACAGCACTGCTAGCCCTCGCCCTCACCTTCTCCCATGGTTCACTTTCTCAGTAGGAGCCTTCCAATTCCACAAGCTGGTAATTTTTTTTAAACAGGTCCAAGTGACTTTGTCATTTAACTAGTAAAGGCAGAGTTGGAGCTTCCGACCTGAGTCTTTAACTAAAGCCAGATAATATNTTCTTACATCCATGTTTCATGACTCGGTTCCTTTTTGGTTATGTAACTACACAGCTGAAGACAGACAAAAGGGGAAAGTAATTGAGAATTTCATTTTTGGGTGCCAATAAGACATTGCACTACACTGAAGAAGTTATCCAAAGTACTGTATAACATCTTGTTTATTATTTAATGTTTTCTAAAGTGAAAAATGTTCGTGGTTTTCAAAATGGCCAAATAAAAGCAATCTTTGTAAATAAAAACACTGTTAATAATACTGGGTGTCTCCTTACTTTTTGACTTCTGATTTTTGTGACTGGGGTCCCAAAGCAATACACTGCTGTTTTACAGCCATGCTTGAATTTTCTTTACTACCTGGAAGAGTGGGAACACAGATGTTATTATACTTTCTGGGTTATAAACATGAAGCCCATTTGGTCACATTCACAGACAGGAGAGAAAGGGCCATCGGGACACATGCTTGCCTCAGTAAATTAGTTACATTTTGTAATTTACTGAAAACATTACTTTATATGCCAAGATAAGCTATAAGAAAATACTTAAGTGTATATGCATTATAAAATATTTTATTAATAATTGTGTTAATTTATAACGTTTTATTCTCACTCCAATAACTTTTCCTGGTGGAAAGAAAAACAACTGTGAAGGAACAAAATGAAAACATATAGGAATAAAAGTCCTTGCATGGAATTAGGGAGAATGCACTTATCTCTGCTCTAGAGACCAAGGGACCTGGGAGAACTGAGCNAATAAATAATTCAGACTAAAGTGTCATGCAATAGCCAACTTTATTCAGAGCATCAGACAGTTTATACTCCGAGGGCTAGGAAGGAAAGGTCATGTGAGTAAGGTTCTCATGAGTTCAAAGTTATATACAGTCACAAGGACAAGCTGCACATGGCAAAAGTATGTTTTTCCATAGAGGCATATAAACATTTAATTGGATAATAACAGCAAGCAATAATGAGTAATCTGAAGTAAACTCACTCCTATCTGCTACACCTGGGAGGAGTACGAAAACACATTCCAAGAACAATTCCATGTTTTGAAGAAATTGAGATCACAAGACTCTTTGTTTTCTTAGAGGGTTCTCACAAGCACTCAGAATTCTCCTCACACAACTCCATTCTTGGACCGTGTTCTGACAACACTCAATGCTTTTTTTCTTCCTAGTACTCAGAACTCTTAACTGCTGGGGACCCAAATCTTCCATAATTCAAGTATGCTTTCCCACCTCCGGATTCTTTCTAATCCCTTGGAGATCTGAGAAAACCCAGTTGAAGCTCTGCTGAGCCCTCAGAGGTTGGGGAAACAGATATTCGGGGGATCCAAGGTGTGGTTTACTGATTTGTGTAACAGGTTTTTGAGCAATGTGTGTGGCTCTGGAGAGCAATCCTGAGCAGACTTGCCCATGAGACATTTCAGTCTAGAGGAGGAAAGGGACATTTATCCAAATCACAAATGCAGAACTGGTATTCTGAAAAGCGTGTGAATTGAGGGTTCTAGGGTGAGGAGACTTCAGGGCCTTCATGGAGCTTCCTGAGCACCGCTGCCTGGGAATCACCTGCAGCCGTGTTCAAACTCTCAGTTCAGCCTGGCAGGGATGGGCTCAAGACTCCCCATTTCTAACCAGTTTCCAGGTGATACTGGGTCACAAAGTGAGTGACAAGGCTTTAGTGATAGTGAACTGGGCAGGGCCTTTATTATCACTAGTGTTCAGTGTAGGATGGGCGGAATGAAAGTCAATGGTTGCAAGAGCCACATTAATAAAACTTTACTAAGTTATATTAATAGTACCTTTTTTTTTTTCTGAAAACGTATTCTTGAGCGAAGAATATTTAAACATGCCTACCTGGTAGAGAACATTGCCTTGACAGATAGCAAGACTTCAGAATATGGAAATCATAATTGAAAACACAAAAATATGAGTGAGCCAGACTGGTGTTGCAGATTTGTGACACCAGTCTGGGGGAAGTGGGGTGCTGAGGCAGGAGGGTCATGAGTTCAAGGCAGCTTAGACTCCATAATGAAAACAACCTGTACACACACACACACACACGTGAGAGAGACAGAGAAAGTGATCGGGAACTGTACATTCTAGAAAGATGAGTGATCTGGAAATAATTATACAGGAGAGAACCCTTAACTGGATTTCAGAATGCTAGGGCCCAAAAACCTGAAACTTGGAATTACAGCTCCAACTTGATTTTTCTGGGGTCAATTGTACCTGNTTTTTTCTTTAGGGCCACCAACCAGCTCCCAAATCATGACACAGAGACTTATTAGTTAGGAATGCTNGGCCTTCTCTTTAATCTGTTTATCTACGTTTTGCCTCAGAGCTTTTTATCTTCCTTGCTTCCTCCCTCCCTCCCTCTGTCCCTTCCTCTCTCTCCCCCTCCCTTCCTTCCTGTATATCTTACTTTCCAGCTGTCTCTATGTCTGGCAGGCAGGTGTCTGGCCCCAAGCGTGTCCCTCTCCTCCCTCGTTCTCTTCTTTCAAGGCTAGTTTTCTCCTCCTACTTATTCTCTCTGCCCACCAGCCCCTCCTATCCTCCTGTCTAGCTATTGGCCATTCAGCTTTCTATTAGACCAATCAGGTGCCTTAGACAGGCAAGGAGCAACAGCAACACATCTTTACCTAATTAAACAAATTCAGCAGAAACAAATGTAACACACCTTCACATAGCTAAGTATTCCATAACAGTCAGTTCTTTAAAAGCTAAAGTATGAGGCCTTAACATGAACTGGTCATTTGAGTTTTAAGCATATAGATTCATTCATACCTTGTAGGCTACAGTTTACCTTTTTCTCACATTTCCGATCACATCTCTACAGCATATTACAGAGTGTGTGTGTTATATTAACCTAAAGTGATGTATGATACTGACCCTCAGCATTCAATGATGCTGGAGAACACTTTTGGTTATCACATCTTTGGGGACTACTGGTGTTTAATGGATGGAAATCTGGTCTATTATTAATAGCCTATAAAGTGCATGACANTTCCACACAGTAACAGGTTATCTAGCCTCAAACAGCAAGGGGTGACAAAGTCNAAAAACCTAATCAAAACCAGTGATTTACGTAGTGCCATGGTTTGAATTGAGACTGGCCCCCCAGTCGCTGGGGTGTCGGGCTTGGTTCTCCATGATGCTGTTGGTGTTGGAGAAACAAAGAGGCAGGGCCAGCAGAAGGTCTTATGTCATTTGGGGTGTGTTTTCAAGGGGGATGGTGGGGATGCCAGGCTACTTGTCTCCCTCCTTCAGCATCCCCTCTGCCATGAAGTGAGAAGCTTTGCTTAACACNGGCTCCTTGCCCCTGTACAGGCTCTAAGCAAACCCACTGACAGAACTATGGACTGAAATTTGAGGCAAGGTNCATTTACACATTTTAAATTGATTATCTCAAACGCTGATTGACACAAAAAGTGTAGTCTCCTAGAATGCAACTTCTCCACCTCCATATCATGTCTACAGGAGGTGGAGCTTGTGGTGGGCCCAGCACTGCTAAAGCAAGTTCTCTTGGTACACCTAACACAAGTTAGTCTGAGATTAAGTTCACTTGCCATCNNTGTTTCCACCACCCATGGAGACGATGCCCATGACCGCATTACCCCAACCCCCAAACCCTCATTCGTACTACAGCATGTCTCAGCTCCTTAAAGTTATTTGAGAAAGCTGGGTACACTGCTGTTTCGATCCNCACCTAGCAGGANCACAGGGGCATTTGGTAGTTGTGATCTCTCACCTTATAATCCCTGAAGCCTCTTCTCCCATGGCATCNATGAGCCAGACTCCCACAGACCCAGTGACTGACTGTGAAGTCAGTGCAGCCTCANCTGTATTAGTTACAGTGAACTATNAATCGTCTTCCCCAAACCTCCTCTTTTCTCCTAACTCCTTCCTTCTCTGGATGAAAATGCTATTTCATTAATTTCATTGATCCTCAAAATCTGTCTATTTTCCAATTTCTTTATTTTTATCAGTTTGAGTCTTTGACAAATTCTGTAAGTGTTGCCTCTCCCGAATGAAAATGCCTAATATTGTGCTTGACACTGTTTTCATTTCAGAGTGAAAAGAATGAACTCTTCCATGATGATTTAATTNATAAGCCATTTTATACAAAGGAGCAAGAACCATCACATTCACACAGAGCAGAGTTTTTCTGTTATCTTTTGTAAGGAATGCATTCGGGTACATGATTTCAAATATGTTATTAAATAAGATAGTTTGTTGTTGTTTAAGACACCTTGGTTCTTGTGAAGTTGAAGGTACTGAATCATTTGAAGAGCTGGACAAGTGACTGAGGCGGTAGGAAGCTTGGGATTTCATAGTCATGAGGGAACAATTGCATGCTTCTGCTTCTCCAGTCACTGTGGTTAGCAGCACAAGCCCCACCTGTGATGTGCAGCCCATCTTGAGCTAGTTGAAGGAAATTCCCATAACAAGGCTCCCCAGATGATGCCCATGTTCCTGGAGGTCTTTGAAAGACTCTTACTAGCACATCCTACTTTTCTGCAGAGCTCAGCCCTCTCCTACATGGAAGGTCCCTATGGAACAAACACAAGTATCCTTACCAAACCAGTGCCTANCTCTGCAGCCTCAGCAGCACCTGCGAATGTGTTAGGAGCTCCTCAAGNTCAGCCCAGACCTACCAAGTCAAACCCTGGGGTGGAGCAACATTCTGATTTTAACAGCCTATGGTTGATCCTGACGACCATGCCACCTAACGCTTGAGAACCACACTTTGAAGATGACAGCTCTAGATTAAAGACATGCAAGTGCAACCTGTGTCCTGCCTCAGTTTGTGGAGCACCTTCCCAAGCCAGCACTGCACCCACATGGTGCCATGCATGACCTGAAGGCCTGAGGTTCATCACTGTGTTGAGGCCAACTCTGAATCAGGAGAACCTGGATTGTTTTGCCATCAGTGTGACTCCTAGNGTTTTGTTCATACTCTGAAAATTTACCAAGTGGTTTCCATGGTGTTTTATTTAGTGCCGGCTGTAATCAAGGACACAGAAGCTATTTTTTCCCATGACAGTCTTGAGATGGAGTGGCTTGCTAAAGAACATGTTGATATAAAGGGCNGAACGCTTCTTAGACCCCAAGGGACAGTTGTACTACATTCTAGCAGATGTTTCAAAGGTAAGTAGAGGGGATGTTTCTGACAGCAGGGNGTTTTAGATCTTTGGGTAAATTTATTGGAGACATTTCTGTTAATTAGTACTCAAGAAAAGTACAATCCCCAACTTCATAGGCTCCGTATTAACATCAATGAGGGGACAGTCACAAATAAGGACTTAGGAGTTTCATTGCGTAATGCCAGCAACTTCACTTTGAAAAANAAAAATCCAAGGAATTATCAGCATTTATCTGCATACCCAAGGCAATTAGACCCTAGGCTTTTTCTGCATCTTTCTGTATGTTTTCAAGTCTTTGGTGAAGCCACTTGTAAATTTAAAAGAACCATCGCCACTTTCAATATGACAAAGACACCCTCCCCTTTGGCCTTGACACCATTTATATTAGTGTTCCTCACAAAGTCAGTCGTTTACNGTCAGAAGGGCAGCTATGAGTTTCTGTTTTTATTGATGTGCCCTCGTTCTGTTTGACGCTAGCCTCATACCCCACCAGGCCTGCGGAGTGATTCTGGGGATTGCAGAGAATCTGGTTTTCATTTGCTGCTGGATTCAGCTGTGATGCTCGAGCACTGGGACCAGTGACCACATTTGGCTGCAGCTCAGNATTTTATAAACTGTTCCTTCATCTTGTGTACCACTTTCCTCGTATTTCATAGCTAAAGCTTTGGTTAAACAGTGTGTGGTGGCGGGGGACAGCTAGGAAGAACATTCTCAAGGCAACTAGGGAAATCCANTTTAGACACTAGCATCTCTGTCAAGAATGAGTGACTATTCCCACATACCCCTAGCCCACTTGTCACATGCCATCCCATCACNTGCCATCCCGCCAGGCTCGGCTTCAGCTCTTGACTTGNCCTGTGTGGCTAACAAGGAAATTGGGAGCTAGCTGTAAGAGATTATTTCATAGTTTGCAAGTGCTTTTCAGCAACACTTTATTTGACCTNATTTAAAAATAAAACTTCCTCCTTTGACTGTAGTGCTTGAATGTAGATAGTCTTAAGCCCCTTGCANCATAGACAAGAAATCGGTGTCATGGGGTTAACCAAATCCACAACGGTCAAGTGGACAGTGGGTACTAGTAACCCGTGATTTAAATCAAGACCCGGTTTTTCAGTTTCTTCCCCAGGTCAGAGCCAGCAAGGCAAGTTGTCAGAGCCCTAGGAATGTGGGGCAGAGGCAGAAAGAGGCCTCAGGGTCTGANTATGCACATGTCTATGCTCAGGAAACCTAGTATCTATCTTAGCAAACACACAGAAATGATAAATGCTTATTATGGAACAAATGAACGATTTAGAATGAAGGAAGAAGGGGAACCCATACCTCAGCCTGGAAATCTTGGCTGGCACCCGGGTGTACACCCATGTGAGAANTTTTCTTCTCTTAGTTCCTACGCTACCTAAACCCACAGGTGAAGGCTGCACATAGTGAGTGCACTTACAGAGTCCCTCTCCTTTACATTGAACCTGGGTCTACTACTGCATGTTAACAGCAGCATAGAAGTCTCTGGAAAGAATACAGCATAAACATGACATCTTTTCTCAGGGACTTTGGCCNGTCTCTGTAGACAAGCCCTGTTGAATTCCAGAAACCTAATGATGCTTTGGGACATGGTTCACAACCCCTTTGTAATTGCTGGCCTCTTTTCTTTCCCGGTCTTGCTCCAGTGACCCAGAGCAACATTCCCTGGAGGCCCTGGGATGTAGCACAGTAGGTCAGACTCTCCTGGAAGCCAGACCTGAGCAGACCGTTGTCCTTTAGGAACAGAAATGGGAGGGGCAGCTGTCTAAGGACAGTCGCTCTTTTTCCATCCAAAAGCGTTTCATTTCCCCTCATCCCCACACACACAAGATAAAGAGCAACAGTGTGTGAGGCTGCCTGCCANCTGCTCAGTGACCTGCAGAGGGGAGCTAGCAAAGGACAGCTACCAGTGGGTTTCCTGGCTCCAGGGTAAGTTTGCTGCACTATTCTCTAAGCTGTTGCTAATTAACACATTACAGCATTGAGGCTAAAGTCCACGTTTAGATGCCCTTGTTCTTAGCAAAGCTTTGTTCTGGAAGACCTACGGCAGGATACCTGTGAGGCTAACCAGGGAAATCAGCTGCATTTGTGACCCATCCCAGTCCTGGAAAATCACTCATACTTGTATCTCAAATGCCCTAGCCACCTCCTCACAGCCAAAATACAGCAGACTGAAAATTTGCCTGAAAATAGCATTTTATTCTAACAAGTGCTTCAGTTGCTGAATACCAGAAAAACAGAAACAAAAAACGAACAAACAAAAAAAACAATACCAAAACCATGGCACAGGATCAGATGCTGAGAGAATTCTTTAAAAAACATCAGGAAAATGGACAGGAGTTTCAGGGTTATACCTGAAAACAAAATAGCAAAGACAAGCCACCCCTTGCCTTGTTCTTAGACATGGATTGGTTTCTAGCCGAGGAGGTTTGCATTGGGAGTTAGTTAGAGAGGCTTGCGAGGCAGCTGGGCCCCTTCCTGAGGTGCTTCTGTGCACACTCTGCAGGCAGCACACCAGCAGGATAAACTGACACCCACAGCCATAAAGCTGGAGTTGGTACTTCAGCCTCCAGACGATGCTCTAGAGCAGTGGTTCTCACACTTCCCAACGCTACGACCCTTTAACGCAGTTCCTCGTGCTCTGGTGAGCCCCCAACCATAAGTTATTTTTGTTGCTACTTCATAACTGTCATTTTACTACTGTTATGAATCATACCATAAATATTTTTTGAAGAGAGAGGTTTGCTAAAGGGGTCGCAACCCACAGGTTGAAAACCNCTGCTCTACATGATTTGGGTGAACACTATCAACTTTTGCAAAATACTTTCTCCAAGGTTGGGGAAAAGCTTAGCTATCTTCTCCACAGAGGAATGAGAGAACTGGGTCTCTGGAGACTGGGGCAGTGGTTCTCTCATTCCTCTGCCTGCTTCTTTCACTGTCCTCGGCCAGGCAGCGTGCTCTGCAGCATTTGCTACTGGATTATTCTGTCGGAGCTTCAACCTGAAGAAGCCACACTGGAGAGAGAGAAAACAAACTATTTGTAATCAATCAGATAAACTGCTACAAAGGAAGCAAAGTAGTGCCCTGCAAAGAAGCCTGTGTTCTTTCTGTTTTNGGGAATGAGAACCATATAGATACTGCTTTTGTATTTGTTTTATGTTTGTTGAGGTGGAGGGGGGTGCAACGTGCCATAGCCACCATGTGAAGGTCAGAGGACAACTTGCTGGAGTCTGTTCTCTTTCCACTGTGTGAGTTCCAGGGGTTGAGCTCAGGTCTTTAGGCTTGGCAGCAGATGCCTCTACCCATTGAGCTATCTCACCAGCCCCATGTTGGTTTATTTTTGAGACAGAGTCTTACTCTGTATCCCTGGCTGGCCTCCTAGAACTCAGTATGTAAAGCAGTCTGGCTTCAAACTCATGCAGCTACACCTGCGTTGGCCCCTGGGTACTAGTGTGAAAGGCAGATGCCACCACACTCAGCATAAAATAAATACCTTTTAGCATTTTTGTTTTGGTTTTGGGTTTTTGAGACTGTCTCACTACGAAACCTTGGCCTTGAACTCACTATGTAGACCAGGATAGCTTCAAAGTCACAGAGATCCACCTGTCTCTGCCTCCTGAGTACTGGAATTAAAGACAGACAATATTTCCACAAATGTCAACTACACACTCATCTTTCTTTTTCAAAGCACACTGTAATTGGCTTCTCCATTTCAGCGTCTTTTTGTTTTCTTTGTAAGATCTTACAAGGCCACCAATATAGGCACCGACAGGGATGTGGCCTCAGATAAGACTCAGTTGTGACAAAGAACCACTTCTGAGCTCACAGGGTTGACAGGATTCAGTTCCTTGATTCAACTGCATTTGCTTCGTCTGGCTGAAAGCTGCCCTTAACTCAAAGTCCCCCAAGTTTCTGCCACAGGGTTCCATGCTTGCTTTCTTAGTCAGCCAAAGCAGAAAAGACCCAGGAAGGTGGGCATTAAACTCTTATGGGGCATTGTCACATACATATAACCCCAATTGTCCTTAAATAGGCCTGATTTGTAACACAAAGATCTTCCCCAGTTCTGCCCTAAACAAGCTCAAGTGGATCGCTCAACTGAATTCTCCATTCCCTTCAAGATCCTGAGAAACTTTGTGTGCAGTGACTTTTCAAAGGGTTCTGGTAATCTTGGGAGGAGAACTGCAGGATTTTGTTTCCACTTTGATGTGCTAGCTTTCCCCCACATTCAAAGGCAAATGTCTCTCATTCATGCTTTATGAAATTCANCAAGGAAATGAGCTGCCATAAGTGTCTCTTTGTATGCAAGAAGTACCAGGTTATTTTTATTAAAAAAAATTAAATGTCTGGATATTTTTGAAACTGCTACTAATAGTGAATTCTATCTGCTGTGGCCTGCTATTCTTAACAAGACTGTATCTTGTCAAGTTGATTCCATCTTGACTAATCCAGGAAGATTAGCCAGCTGTTCCAAACAAGTTCCTTTTTTGNTTTCAAGTTTGGGTGACTTCATCACAACACCACTCGGGAGGAGGACACAGTGTTGAGTCCTGGCTTGATCCCACCCTTCTGGTTACCTACTATACAAACCCTGTGGTTTCCTGGGCATGAAGGATTTCCTCACATTGAAGGGAGTGGTTGGCAGCTCCTGATGTGAGGTCAGTGGCTATTTTGTCCCAAGTATAAGACTTCCGTTCGACCCAGCAATGCCATTTCTGATCTCTGGGCATTCTTAAAGGAGATTAAAAGTTCCATCTCGAAACTGGGGTCAGTCAATATTTAAAACTCAGACATAAATGAATAATGAAGACACAGTTCTTAGTTTATATTCCATGAAGCTCTTTCTGCTTCAATAAACAATATTAGTGATGTCTTTCAAAGTGACCATCTCAACAGAGCTTCTAAAAGATGTTTTGAGCAATCATTTCTTGTTTAGAAATATCAGCCACTCTGCTCCTGCTTCTTCCTTTAAGGACTGAGTGTGTTTTGGTTCCAGTGAATATGTTTGTTCATTAAAAACCCAGCCAGACAGTGCTCACTTAGTTCTCTAAATCATCCTTCNTTCTGTTTAGTATTTCTCCAAGCATGTTTATGGTGCCGTGCTGCACATGTGTGTTCATGTGTGGAAGCCAGAAGACAATCTCAAGTGTCCCTCCTCAGGCACTGTCCACTTGCTTTTGAAACAGGGTCTCTCACTGACCTAGAATTCACCAAGTAGGCTAGGATGGCTGGCCTTGAACCTCAGGGATCTGCCTATCCATTTCCTGGTACTGGGATTACAAGCATATGGCACCATGACAGGAAGCACAGTGTTTCCTGCCATCCGTACCCTCTCCCTTACTCTTCTCTTCCTACGCATTCTCATTTGCCTATAGACTCTTCATAAGTCTTCACATGTGTCGGGTTGTGATTTATTCCCCTTGCCTGGGTTCCCATCAGCCTGTGAATTTAGCAAGTTCTGAATTTTCTAGGGATCTGGCTGCATACCCCTCCCTTTCCTCTGTCCCNGTAGGATAGACTAGTGATTGTTAGTGTCTCTGCCCACAGTCATGGTCCATGATTCCATCAAGTGAGACTAATGAAGCCTCTTCTGTCTCCCCGTGCCTCCCTGAAGTCTCTACGTGGATTTGTTTTTTCCCAAACTCTTAAGGCCCCAGTGAAGACTGCCCAGGGAAGAGGACAGTCTTGGTGTCTACAATTGCCTAGCTGTTCTGGCCAAGAATATCTCTGGGGAGGAAGCCATTCGGGTCCCAGACCCAAACTGCATTCTTAAATCTAGTGAGTTGGGCTCTGATTTAGTCCTTTTCAGTTTATTCTTTATACAGAGGAGAGGNGGGTGCTACTAACTNAGATCTCCAAATACCCATTAGTGCTGTGTACATGGTTCTACCACCTCCTTTCCCTCTCATGGGACTTGATGGAATGATANAGGAGTTTCGTAGGCAGCAGCACTTGTGACTTCATTGGACCTGGTCAGGAAGGCAGACAAAAAGCCGGATGTCCTGTGAAATGAGGGCACTCAGGATATGGGCCACCAANCCAAGATTAGTTCTTCCTGCTTCCAGCCAAATTGCAGAAACCCAAGCCAAAGGAGCTTTGGGCATGAAGCCAACGCNNCGAAGCCCACTAAAACCATGGCTGGTGAGTGTCCCAGGCACAGAAAATGAAGCAAGGCTGACATTTTCAGTGACTCATACTGATGGAAAGGTCAGCAGGCCATGACCTGTGAGAACCTGAGCTGACTCAGCCGTAGTGCTGTGGGCTCCAGGCTTCTGGGGGAGGATCCAGGGAGAGAACCTCAATCTCTGTGAGTGAAATCAAGAATCACAACTTTGAGCTGGGCGTAGTGGCACATGCCTTGCATCCCAGCACTCAGGAGGCAAAGGCAAGTGGACCAGCCTGGTCTACATGGTGAGTTCTAGGACAGCCAGAGCTACATAGTGAGACTCTGTCTTGGAAAAAAAAGAAAAAGAAAAGAAGCACAACTTTGACAAATAGACTCCCTGGAGGTGACCACATTCGTCTACACTGGAATTNAGAGAATCTATTAAAGGGAAGGAGGTAGCCTGTTTGGTGAGGAGAGTGGTGTGGACAATGGAGTGATATTGAGACCTGGCATCCCTACAGAGTCTGAAACATCCTGTGCCACTCAAAACAAGCATTCAGAAGAGTGCCCTCCAGCCTCTTGTTCCATTCAGTAATGGCTTGGGCCCAGTACATTTAAGGTTTGGAAGCTTGGAGAGGGGGCACAGCAAGTGTTCACTGTTCCTCCCGGGCAATGGGAACAAGGATATTGAGCAGGCTGTGTGGTCTTTAGTGAAGCCTCTACCCGCTCTCAGTAATGATAGAGTCC
>LZPO01044745.1:50523-65034 GCA_001675575.1 Neotoma lepida
ATTAACATGCTATATTACTTTTCTTGTTTCTGGGGTAAAACACCCCAACAGAAACAGCATAGAATGGGGTTATTTTTGCTTACAGTTTTAAAATACATTGTTTGTATCACAGAATGTATCACAATACATTGTTTGGGGTGGCTGGTCACAGTACATCCTCAGTCAGGAAACAGACATAGATGACTNATGGTGCTCAGATTTCTTCCTCCAATTTATTCCATCCTGAACCCCAGCCTACTGGAATAGCACATTCACAGTTATGGTGGGTCTTCTCACATCAATTAACCCAACTGGAAATTCCTCACAGACATGCCTAGAGGTTTGTCTCCTAGGTGAGTGTAGAACCTGTTGACAATATTAACAATCGTACATGCCCTGAATGTTATAGTTGAGAATATTAAATATTACTTAAATTTATGTTAAAACATTTACCCATCTTTTATAACAAGCTTAAGTGTGCCATGTTTTATGAAAAGTCACATGAGAGATTCTGCTGGAGGTGGGCTACTACTCTCTTTTTATAGTTTCTTCACAGCACTCATGTCTTCNTCCCCTCCNATCTGTCACTCNACCAAGTCAAACCTAGGCCATTCCATTCTCCTCGTCCTTGTCTTACTAGGAACACAAAATTAAGACCTGAGATAACCATTCTGAGTTGATTATTAGTGCTGCATTCTCACTGTGGAGACAATTAAACCACCAAAGACTGAAAAAAATCAGTAGCAATTGACAAGGTACATGTTGGTTAAAAAAAATGATGTTAGAGAATATTGGCTAGTTTTTCTANGCCAATTTTTCTTTAGGAACTATGTAAGGATCACAAAATGATAGTTATTGGTCATATTAGCATCCTACACAGTAGATATTCAAAAGATATTTGGTGAATAACCAAGTATAATTTTGGTTGTGAGCCTAGCCTTTATAAGGCTGAGCCATCTCTGCAGCCCACCAAGTAAAATTNAATTGACCTGGATATCCTCATGCAAAAGTGAAGTTAGATCCCTGCCTTTCTTCATGTACAAAAATTAAATCAAAGACTAAGTAGAGGTTAATGGAAAAATGGCTGCAAATATAGTATTTTGGTTTTGGGTGATNTAAATGTTCTGGAATTAGATACTAGTAGTAACTATAGTACAACTTTATGAATATAATGAAAAACCACTGAATCATGTACCATAAAAGGGTAAATTTTATGGTTTGCAAAGTATATTTTGCTTAAAAATAGATGCAGGCTGAGGAGATGGCTCAGTGGGGAGGGTGCCTGTCTGTCAAGTATGAAGACCTGAGTTCAGGTCCTCCAAACCCAACTAAACAGTTGAGCATGGTGGCAGTGTGTGTCCATAATCCTAGTGCTGGAAGTTGAAGGCAGGAGGACCCAAGGGTTTGCTGGCCATTCAGTCTAGACAGCCNGTGAGTTCTAGGTTCAGCCAGCAACCTCCTCTTAAAAACAAAACAAAACAAACAAAACTGCCCAGAAGAGTGAATAAGTAGATGACACTATATGCACAGGTACCAGCACACACACACACGGATGCACACACAAAATTCAAATTAGATGCAAATAAAGACAGTAACAGTAAGAATGAAATCATGGCCCAGAAACTTGAGCTTCTTCTACAAATGTTCAGAGTAGACAGCCTTCACTACTGAAGAGGAATAGAAGTTATGAAGAGGGAATATTTTTGAAGCAAAATTGAAACTAAAGGACATATTTCACTAATTCAGAAAGCTGAAAAAATGTTCCTCTTACAAATGATGAAATGTCTTAGTGTTTCTGATTACATATTTGTGGTATATACAATTCTGTAAAGCTCAGGCCTTAATTTTTCAAATAACGTGGCCGAGGCAGAGGCTCCTGGCTGGCTCTCAGTACATATTTTCCCTTCCCCCAGTGTCCTCAGGGTTTCTGAGCTGCGGAGATGGCTCTCAGCCAGAGGCTGTAACCTCAGCTTTCCTTGTCATTCCCTGGCTGCAGCCATATGTGTACAGTCTGGCCACTGCCGTGACAGCAGGAGGAATGTGCCAGCATCCAGTCCGTGTCTTTGAGAAGGAAATGCCCTCTTTTTTCCTTGCTCATATTTCTTCCTTTTCTCTCNTATTTCTGCCCTCTCTGTCTTCCCTCCTTCATTCCTTTCCTTCTAGATTGCAGACATAACCATGGGAGCTGAGGAGACTTTTTTTAAAACTGAAAATAATTTTTTCTTCATGCTAACTATATTCTGATCATGGTTTCCCCTATCTTATCCCCTCCCAGATCCTCCCCACCCTTCCAACTCCATACCTTCTTTTTCTCTATTTAGGAAAAAAAAGAGCAAGTAAAAACAAACCAGATTAAAACAAAACAAAAACAGCACAAAGAAACACATATATACCCATACACACACAAATGAAAACCATAAAAAAACCCACAAAATCAGAAACAATGATATGTAAGAAAAAATTAGTTAAAAATGCCCAAACAAAGCAACATCAAATAAAAACAAACAAACAAACAAAAACCAACAACAACATAAACAAACACACATACAAAAAAGCAAACTCCAAAAATACAATTGAGTTCNTGTTGTGTTGGCCATCTTCTGCTGGGCATGGGGCCTGACCTTAAGTGTGGTTTATATACCCAGTGAGACACCTTTGGAGAAACTCATTCTCCTTTGTGAGTGGTTATTAACCTGAGATGGCTTCTTGGTTAGGGGCATGAGCTTGTGTCCATTTCCCCTNTCAGCCCTGGGACCCCACCTGGCTTAGACTTGTGCACGCTGCCACAGTCTGAG
This sequence comes from Neotoma lepida, assembly GCA_001675575.1. Lineage (NCBI taxonomy): Eukaryota > Metazoa > Chordata > Mammalia > Rodentia > Cricetidae > Neotoma > Neotoma lepida. The sequence continues at coordinate 53,298 of LZPO01044745.1, forward strand.
GAGNTTTATTTACTACAAAAAGAATGCTGTTCTGTGGTAGAGCAGTAGGAGAAGATGCCGGCTCTGCATCATAATAAAGATAAGATTATAGCCTCTGCCTGTGCAGACTTGTGTGTGCTAGACCAGAAAGCTGTTTGAGTCACTCTGAGTCCCCTGTTACGGGAAGTGGACAAACGAGTTATGAAATATGGCTGGTTTCTGAAATTGCATTCTCTGAGGGTGCTGCTACCACTTTTCACAATGGATTAAATACACACACACACTCTCCTTGTTTGTGAGTTACCAAACGCCACATTTATTATGAATAGCTTTCTAATTTNTGCTATCATGAAGACGTGGTGAGTTCATCCCATATTTCTGAATCCCTTTGTTAGGACAGTCTGCTCAGTGCAGTGGATGAGACTTTCTCAGTGCATCTTGGATTCTTGATAATGCTAAATCTGCCCTGTCAGCTGAATTCCTCTGGCTTTATGTGGCAGTGTGGTAAAAATACATGATCAGATTTCACTATTAAGAAAATTCTTTCAGCAATACATGTACAGTCAGGCTTCTTGCCTAGACAGGTGAACATTTGACTCACAGAATTTACAAAAGTATCTCATGACAAAACTTTGTGGCATTGCAGTGGTCTGGATGTCCACTTGTGTCTCAGTGTGACAGACTGTGCAGAGCTGTGCCTCAGGGGGCCATGTCACTCTGTCCTTGTCAACCATGCTCTTGGTCCTTCATATCTGTGGAGAAGGGACAGTGAGGAGTCCTGTTGGCTTAATCTTATTAATTCCACCATCTAGAATGCAGACTCTTGGGTATTTCATTTTCACAAGGTGAGCTGCAAACTGAAAAGAGAGGAAAGTGTTAGAGAAGTCATTCCAGGATTTCTTCAACATCCTGGTTTTTATCAGGCTGTGAAACAAAGGTATTTTTTATAGCAATAGTTGCTATTGTTACTTTGTCATAAGTAATTCATCTTNTAACATAAACTAAATCATCTATTTGTTGTTAAAAACTCCTTATGCTATGGGATAAACATGTCTCTCTGTTCTTATGTGCTTTAACAAGTAACTTTAACTGAATGCAGTGCAAAGGTTGTAGAGAAAGTTCCTCCTAGTTCGTTAGTCTCTTGCCCAGAGACTTACAGCCATTCCTTTCTGATGTTGCTACTTTATAACCTTCCATGACAGCTAAAGCAGCCCCAAAATTTACTTGAACACATTTTGATATTTTAGTAAAATTATCACAACAGTTCTGTGTAGAATGTCTCAGAGAGGGCCACACTCTGGTTGTAGCATGTTTTTGAAGAAACCAAATGAATATTTTGAGATCATCAACTTGAAATACATAAGGCCTCATCCAGGACCTTCTAGACACCTGGCCCACAGGACTCTGTAAGGCTATACAGACACAGACTTCTGCCAGCCTTCACCTCTCCAGGGTCCCTGACTGTCTTTCCCCATTCACTGTACTCCTGAAGCGCTGGCCGGTTTTCCTGTCACCGTCTTAGACTGGTTCTCCTATGCAGNATTCACCTTCTCTCTGTTAGGATCTCTTTCAGCTGTCAAAGATTCTAACTGGATCCTCAGTCTTTGGTCTCCCCAAACTTACTCAGGTGATCATTTACGAGCTTCCTTTACCAAACTGTAACCTCCTTGAGGGAAGTGGCTTAGTTCTACTTCTTTTTATTCCTAGTGGTGGTCCATGACAAGAGTCAACATACATTTGCTAAGTTGAACTAAATCATGACAAATAACTACTAAACCTGGGGGGAAAACATGGAGGGAGGTTTTCCTTTGGCTCCTCAACTCTTCTGTCTTGATTCCTTCCACCTGGTAGGATCCCCTGCCCTCTCCTTGGCAGCTTGTAGCTTACACTTCTTTCTCATAACTCCACAAAATCCTGACCTTAGGTACTTCAACAAAGATGATTAGCGTCTGCTCATAGAACTTCCTATGGGTATTTGAGGTTTAATAGTTAGATTTTAGCACAGTGGTCTAAACTTAGAGATCAAAATAGCCACTTAGGATATTTTCAAGGCCTCAGATCCAGACACTGTGTTTTATTGACCTGAGACTCAAGAATGTACACTTTAAAAGACATCTCCCCTATGGTTCATGAGCCCATAAAGACAAACAAAACAAACAGATGAATATAAAAGATATATGAAAAAAAAGAACCCAAACCCCCTTAAATGATTTCAGGGGCAACTGTACAAAATACTGTCTTAAGACAAAAGGATAGAGGTGTNGGTGTGCAGCTCCTCAACTCTTCTGTCTTTATTGAAATTCTGTATTGCTGGACCGTGATTACAGCACTCCTCACAGCAGTTCACATAAATGGAAGCCAATACTGCTGACCACGCCTCCATCACTCTCTGGAGTCCCTTGAGATTCATGTGGCCATTTACAGTTCAAATCCTGTGCTTGTTTACAGTACCAGCTGGAAATCTTTAGTCATAAATTATGTTGGAGAAATTGTGCTACTGCATGTGGAAAGGTGTCCCACAGGCCACAGTGAGCTCCTCTTCTCCCTGGCCTTCTTGCTCACTTGTCTTTGAAGCCTAGTCCTCAAGAACAATGGCNCCAGATTCATGCANCTGAATGTACAGGCCGTGCTGTCCCATACCATATGANTACTGTGCAGCTGCATTTTCCCACATGCAGCAGTACAATTACCATGGAGGCTGGAAATCCTAGATAAACATAGCATACCAAAAGGGCCTGTGGGTAACACTCAGCTTTCGGCACTTAAAAAAAAAACACCTTAGAAGTGAGAAATGAGTGGGGAAGGACTATTGTTCATTTAACTAATCTCTTAACTGATGCTGTAAAGTTGTAAAGAGTTCCTATTATAGATGGACATAACAACTAGGTTGCTGTAAAGCTGGAAAATTGGAATGGCAACATAGGCAGAGGGAAGCAATCGGAAACAGCTAGGCTGCTGCTACGTGGGTGGTCTGAAAAGAGGGGCAGAATGGGGCACAGGAGATAGAAAATGTTCAGATTGCCTTGAGAGGATCCAAATTGCATTTCAGTAAAGAAAAAAAAAAGCGCAACTGTTGGATTTCCACACCAGATTGGGAGTTCTGCTCTCCTTCTTTGTGGTTCCAATCATTCATGTTAAATACTGGTCCTGCTGCAGAACCACGGCTCCATCTTTTCATCTCTCCCACCCCAGCCCTTCTTCTTTTCCAGTTGCTCATTTCCCTGAGGATCTAGTCAGTAGTAGACACTGTTCCAGGTTTTGAGGTTTTTATGAATGGAGGAGACAGCAATCAAACAATTAACACAAAGCAATATGGGATTACAAAAGCAGTTGTTAGGGCATGTAGTAGCATTTCTGACTTTAACAGGTGTTGGGGAAGCTGTCCTCCCCCGCTTTTCACTCCATTACTTTTTCATTACTGACTCCTGAAGTGAATAGGAATTCAAATTTGATGATGAAAGTTGCTACACTGCTCAGACAGTATTTTGGTGAGAGCTTGATAGTTTATAGAGGAAAGAAATGACTTTAAATATGCTGGGTTTTGCTTTCACTGTGATAAAAAGTCAAGTCACATATGGAGATCTGTAGCGGGACAGGGTGAACCACACATTTGTTGGTTCTATCCTCTCCAGAGGGCAGACCTTCAGCAGCCTCAGCAAATGCTGGAGAGACTGTAGACTCCACTGGGAAACCACACACCTGGACATACTGAGCTAGTACCCTTGGTGGAAGTTCAGGGTGCTCCAGTGGGCTGGGGGATAAAGCCAGCAAAACTGTCTGGGTGTTTTTAGTAAGCAGCAATATCAAGGTCTATTCCACACTAGTAATGAGTTTCTGAGGCTGTGCTTCAACACCAATTGTTTGCTTAGAGCCCACCGTAGCTGATTCCAATGTCAAGCCAATATTGAGCCAATACTGGATAATGGGATTCATCGTAGGTCAGTTAGTCTGAGACCCAAAGCTGCAATTCTTACAATGTAGTCCAATGAGGGATGAATGGGTTGTACAGCCAAGGTCTATAGTGAAAGATCCCTATAGATCTGGACATTACTGGGAAGTTTAGGGATGTTTAGACTGCATTTCATGTGGACAGTATGCCCACGCAAAGAGGATGAAGGTCTTGTGTTTTTATCACAACTCTGGTCAGTACTCTCTGGTGCTGGAATGCATGTCTAGAGTTGGGTAAGCACACCTCAAACCACAGCACATGGCAGGGTTTGGTAGGTGCCATTCCATTTTGTTTTCCTTATCCTGTATCTTAGCTTGGGCTAAGAGACAGGTATGTTTGTCTAAAGGAAATCAATTTCTGTGGAGCAGGAAACTGAGTGAAGTAGAATTTTTGGGTAGCCACAGAGTACTTGAGGTTAAATAAGGCCAAGACAGATAAGCTGAGGTGTAAGGTATAAGAGAAGCACCTAATAGGATCCTGCAGAATGCTAAATGGCAGCGAACAAGCAGAGAAAGCAACCAAAGCCCAGAGTTCAGCAAAATTCAGGGCAGGAACAGAGGGGCCATTCTCAATCTGGGGCCTTCTGTCCCCAGAAGGACAACTAAGCTNCCTGATTTAACCTTTGGCTTTATGAGTTTAAAGTTCATACTGGAGACAGGGCAATTACCAAACACACTGCTGTTGTAGAATATTACTTGAAGGTGTGTTACTTTTGTTTATGTTGCATTTGTTTAACTCTGTGAAGCTGTGTAATTGTGCCTGTCTTAAACACATGCTCTAATAAAGAGCTGAATGGCCAATAACAAGGCAGGAGAAAGGATAGGAGGGGCTGGCAGGCAGAGAGAATCTATTGTAACATGAATTTCTAAATGGTCTTACTAATTAAAAACATGGAGCCAGAAATTGGGGTTAAAGCCTGAGAGAGATCAGAGGAATAGGAAGAGCCACAGCTAACCTCACCTCACCTACTCCGCAGCTTCCAAAGAGAGACCTGCTTCCTGTCTACGCCTATATTCCTTTCTGTTCTGTTCTCTCATTGGCTCTCTCAGCCCAGCTACATCACTTCCTCTACTTGCCCAGCTCTGTCACTTCCTGTCTGTCTGTACAGATCTCCAGATCTCTATGGTTGGTGCCGGGATTAAAGGCGTGTGTCACCATGCTTGGCTCTGTTCCCCAGTGTGGCCTTGAACTCACAGAGATCTAGACAGATCCCTGCCTGCCAAGTGATAGGATTAAAGGCATGTGTTAACATTGTCTGACTTATATTGTTTACTTATAGTGACTGGCTTTTTCCTCTGATCCTCAGGTAAATTTTATTGGGGAACACAGATTAAAATATCACCATAACATATAGGAAGGAGAAAAAGAGGAGAAAAAAGAGTACGAGAACAAGGAGAGGAGGATTTTAGGGGCCAGCCACCCATCCATATAGTCAGCCACAGAGTAAGAGTGAAAGTAAGAAAAGGAAAAACTCCAGAGGTAAAAGGTAGATGGGACAATTTAAGAAAAGCTTGCAAGAAACAAGTCAAGCTAAGGTGGGCATTTATAATTAAGCCTCTGTGTGTGATTTATTTGGGAGCTGGGTGGTGGGCCCCCCCAAAAGGCAAAAACAACCAACATTTTGTTGTTCCAATGTGGGGCTGTAGAAAGCTGAACAACACACTGCTTAAACCCAGAGAAGTCTTGTCTTCTTAACTTCCCCAGTAATGCTACATTTGGGGGATGACAATGCTATTTCTGGATGGGCATGGTACTGAGTGAGAGACCTTGAAAGAATACTGTAATGAGTAGCTAGAGTTATACACTTATTTGAGGCTGAGTTGAGGCCAGTGCTGTGTTAGCCTTATGAGTCTTCTTGGCATTCTGGAATGCTGAAAATATGGAACACAATCAGTATTACAACATGAGGCCATGGTACATTGGTAATGCTTGTGAATTGTTTAACCAGTTTGTAAGAATTTGGCAAGACCCTACGTCATACAAGTTTCAGATAAGAAAAAGATTTCTCTATGTCAACTTAAAACAACATGCTGTGATCATGAATCCTGTCTATGATCCTGATGAGATTGAGAAGTGTCTAGCTTAAACACATTTCTGGATGTCTCCATAAGTGTGCTTCTACAGATCACCGAGAAGGGTGGACCTGCTCTGAAAGTGGCCAGCAGCATCCAACAGCCTGAAGGCCCAGAAGTAAAAGAGAAAATGGACATTCCTTCTCCCTGCTTCCTGGGCTCTATGCTGGGAGTGGCTCTGCTCAGTCAACACCCTCATCACACACCTCTAAATCTATGAGCTCAGATAAGGAATTCACCTTTTGGCATGCTTTTTCTCAAGTCTTCGTTCACAGCAAACTAGTCTGACTAGCACAATGTTGTCTTGCCTGGATTACTGAAGACGTTTCTGGGACTGCTCCTGAAGGTCTTAGTCAGCAGCACTGGACATCTTACTAACAGCAATGAGAAGCATGGGAGATCTGACAGTGATCAGAGCAAGAGATTGGCATTGCGTATCTAATACTACACTGATTTCTTCTCATCACTACCTAGTCAGGTGTGATTCTGAATGCTGCCCTTCGTTCCCATTCTTACTATGTCTTTCCATAAATGAGATAAGTGTTTTATCCATGTTATTTCTGTATTTGTGTATTTCATTTTACTTATTGGAGTTTATTTGTACTTCATAAAATGTGAAGTGAGTTTTCACAGAAATAATATGACAACTAAGTGGCTACTTTTTCCTTCCTTTGTAATTTCACTCAAAGATGAAAACAGCAACACTGCAAAGCCAAGAAGGGGAGGCCGTGGTCCTTAATCACTTTATACCCTGCCATGGGCAGTTGTGGAAAGTACAGAACATATCAGGCAACCACAGAAATGGTACATACAGGCACTTTAGCATGTTTTCTGCTGCTATAACAGAATATCACAGACTAGGTAACTTACGATGAAAGCTTATTTTAAACAGTTCTGGAATAGGGGAAGTTCAATACTGAGGGGCCACATCAGATGAGGGTCTCTTGAGCATCTTAACATGGCTGAAGTTCAAGTGAGCACACAAGACAGAAGGTCAAACTTCCCTTCTATCAGGAGCCTGCTGTCATGGTAACCAACCCATTCCTGGCCCACTTTCTTCACAAGGGTAGTATGCTGATCTAGTCCTAAAGGTTCTGCATGTCATTGTTAGTAACAAGTGAATTTCAACACGAATTTTGGCAAGGATGTTGAAACCACAACAAATAGAAAATGTTAATTCTTCAATAAAAAAGGTGAGAGAGTTTACAAAAAAAGTCATTATATAATCTAGGATTTTGAGACACAATTGTTATTCAGACAACCATTCCAATAGTATCTATGAGATTTGAAATCCATAATGTGGTATACATTAGGGTTACAAAAAGTTTATAAACATTGTTTCTGTTTTTGAACAACCTACTTTTTTGGGATTAGGAAATCAAAAAAAGTCATTATATAATCTAGGATTTTGAGACACAATTGTTATTCAGACAACCATTCCAATAGTATCTATGAGATTTGAAATCCATAATGTGGTATACATTAGGGTTACAAAAAGTTTATAAATATTGTTTCTGTTTTTGAACAACCTACTTTTTTGGGATTAGGAAATTTGATAGTATAACAGTCTGTCTTAAATTTTTTTTTTAACAGTTTGTGTTACATAGAGTAACATGACTATAGTGAATGAAATCTATTTCTATGTTTTAACTTTCTGTTGTCTATTGTTGGTACCTTGAACGTCACTTCTTCTCATTATTTCTCTTTTCCTTTTTATTAGGAAACATGCTAAAACATAAAAACAGGCTATAATGGTATAATGAGCCTACAGCTCAGCTTAATGATCATAACTTGCAGTGAATTTATTTCATTATTACTTCCATGTAATCTTGTCACCCTTTTATTTCTTTGATGCAAATTCTGGAAACTATAACATTTAACACGTAAGTTATTTAAAATGAAAAGACTTAAATATATAATACCAGTGGTATCACATTTAGAAAATAACAATAGCCAGGTTTGGAGGTACACTGCTGGAGGGTACAGCTAGAGACTGTTACAAGTTTGAGGCCAGCTTGGGCTACAGAGACAGGTTATCTTTAAAAAAGAACCCCCATCTGCCTCTATCCACACATCCACCTAGCCTTCAATATTGGCTTGAGTTATTTGAATTAGGATCCAAGCAAGTTCCTGTTGTGGATATTAATTTAAGATGTGTGACATTCATTTATGCTGTGGAATATTTGTTTAATGATGCAAAGATGTGTTGCATTCTTTTATACTGCATTTTTTTGTTTTTTTTGGTTTTTCGAGACAGGGTTTCTCTGTTGTAGTTTTGCGTCTTTCCTGGAACTCACTCGGTAGCCCAGGTTGGCCTCGAAGCCCAGGCTGGCCTAGAACTCACAGAGATCCGCCTGCCTCTGCCTCCCGAGTGCTGGGATTAAAGACGTGCGCCACCACCGCCCGGCCTATACTGCATTTTGTTTAACTGTGAAGCTCTGTTACTTTGCCTGTCTAAAATATCTGATGGTCTAATAAAGAACTGAATGGCCAATAGTGAGGTAGGAGAAAGGATAGGTGGGGCTGGCAGGCAGAGAGAATGAATAGGAGGAGAAATCTGGGAGGAGATTAAGGAGTTAGAGAACAGCTCAAGGGACCAGCCATCCAGCAACACAGCCAGCCATGGAATAAGAAGTAAGGAAAGGTATATTGAAGTAGAGAAAGTAGAGAAGTAGAGAAAGATAAAAGCCCAGAGGCAAAAGGTAGATGGTATAATTTAAGAAAAGCTTGCTAGAAACAAGCCAAGCTAAGTCCAGGCATTTATAAGAATAAGACTCTGTGTGTGTTTATTTGGGAGCTGGGTGGCAGGCCCCCCCCAAAAGTATAGAGTAATAAAACAACCAACTACAAGGTCTACACAATGACAGATGCCCTTTGAATTTCTTTGACTTCTAGGTTTTTTCTGTCTCTCCATTTCTTTTCACGAGGCCTGTTCTCTCAAATAAACCTTTGTCCCTGTCCCTCCCCAGTACTTCTACCAAGGCTATTAACATGTTATGTATTGCCAGATCCCATCATTAGGGTTACTTTGGCTGGAATCCCACTTGGCCCATCAGTGTCACTGACATTTGACTATACCTCTTCTCTTTCTCAAAACTTTCTTCCATCAGTCCTTAGTCTTCCAGNCTCATCTGATTCTCACACTAACTCACCAGCTGCTGTGTTTTCTGTCCATCCACTCTGCCCCCTGGCTTTGTCTTCCACATATGCATTCCTCAGTTATGTGGTTTCATTTAGTTTCAGGGATTAACTCTCATCTATACACTGGTGACTGAATTGTCTCTTCCCTAAGCTATAAGCTCATTAGTCTGCCCATCCTACACCTATTATCCACTCAAATGTAGAGAACCATTGGTTTCTAGCCACTTCTACCTCAACCTCCTTCATCTCAGGAAATGGCAACTCAGTGAGTCTTAATAGTTACCAGGTCATATATCCCTTTGCCAATCATAGAATAATTGTCTTTCTCTCAAAAGTATATAGTGATTATATGTGTCCCCCCAAATATTGTGTACCCTAATAAAACTTATCTGGGGTCAGAGAACAGAACAGCAACTAGATAGACAGAGAGGCCAGAAAATGGTGGCACACATGCCTTTACTCCTAGCATTCTGGAGGCAGAGATCCATCCAGATCTCTGTGAGTTCAAGGCCACACTGGAAACAGAGTCAGGCATGGTGCAACACACCTTTAATCCCAGGACTTGAGATCTATGTCTTGCTTGGGAAAACACATGCCTTTAATCCCAGGAAGTAATGGTAGGAAGCAGAAAGGTATATAAGGCGTAAAAACCAGAAACTAGAGGCCTCTTAAGCTTTCAGGCTTTGAGCAGCAGTTCAGCTGAGATTCATTCGGGTGAGGACTCAGAAGCCTGCAGTCTGAGCAAACAAGATCAGCTGAGGAGTTGACAAGGTGAGGTTGGCTGTGGCTTGTTCTGTTTCTCTGACCATTCAGAATTTTTCCCAATACCTGGCCTGGTATTTTCAATTAATTAGACAGTTTAAGATTCACATTATAAAAGTAGCATACATATATAATTTTACATATTTTTTCAACAGATTCAAAGACCTCCTCAAATGCACAGTGCACTCTAGATAATTTTATATTTTAAATTAATTTCATTNAAAAATTTAAGATACTCACTTAACACTTAGGTTTTTTTGTATGATGGTCCTCTATAGAACCCTAAGTTATTGCTTAAAAATTGTTTATACAGTCAAAGAACTCCCACCAGTCTTGTCTATAGAGAAAAAAAATTTAAAAAGTGAGTATGATAGCAATGCTATTTGAAATAGTTCTTATTCCTAAGAAAATGTACACTGGCTCAAGTTAGAGAATAGCATCTCTGATAAAATTCCATCATCTAATAACACTGTGTGTCAGAAGACCTAAAGAGTCTCCTGGTATATTTCCTTTTGATCTGTATATCAGGGAAATGAATTCAGCAATAATCATCTATCATCTTTTGTTTACACTAGACAACTGAGAAGAGTAAGCCCACACTGGATGCCAGCTCCTGGTCACATTACACGATGTTGACATGCTCTGAAAAGAATGTATATGATTAAAAACTCAGATTCAAAACATTCAGGGCTGTGATGGATCACAGCCAAGTTCCAACCTCTGTGGGTCAGCAAAGAGGGCTCCTGGGCTTAGTCTCTTGTTCAGCTACACACATTCCTGTGGCTAGAAGTAATTAAGTGGTGGGAGGGCAGGGTAGGTAGGAACAACACAGACTGGGACAAGATAACTTTTCTTCTTAGCAGGGCATGGAAGGAAGCACCCAGAGGATGACTTGGCAGTTGTTCTAGAAAGTGGAAAATGGAAGTGAGCTGGCTCTAGGGGCTGACCACACCTAGACCAAATACTTCTGGTAAATATGGTACGTAAAATGGTCAAAGTCTGGACTAGGGATTATGGTTTCCTTTACTACATTTCAATATAGACGATGATGATGCTTTTACTCCATAGAGCTTCTGAAAAGCTATGAGGATAGTAGCTTCTGAATAGCTACAGGACAGTTTTCAGTTCACAGGTCTATTGACGGAAGTTACTGCCCATCATTCTGTGAACCAGAATTATGTAGAAGCGTTTTCACTGTTATCTTACCTTTTATACAGTGTTCAACATATTAAAGCTGCATTAATATTTAAAACTTTCCTTCTTATCTCATATAAACCCACAGGCTGCAACATTCAGTGACAAGCCTGGCATAGAAAAAGTCAGGGAGAAGTCCAAGGCTAACCACAGCTCATGTATATAGGTTAATAAAGTGGGAAGGAATTACCTGGAACTGACAAAGGAGATTTGCTTCCTACTCTTTATCTAGAGGTTTGAGAACAACTATAAAGACATGCATTACATTTTCTAAAAGTATAAAAGACCCCATAGAAATTATGTTAAAATATATGAATTTGAAGAACCATGTAGCAATTATCTGGAGTCACAGAGGTTTCTATAGGGACAATCTATCTGTATGCTCAATTGGCTTTAAGTGCTTTAGGAATAATTTAGTCTTTTGAGCACACAGATGTAGGATAATCTCTTAAAGATTAGGAGGAAGAGCTTGAGAAAGAAGGGAGTTGGCACTACTAAGAGTGTAACAGTCTGGGTCTGCATTCTTAATTTAGTTCACATTTTGATAGCTACAGTGATAGCATTATGAGGAAAGGCCTAGGGTAGGTGATGAGAGCCCAGAGTAGAACTCTTAGAATCAACTTCCTGCTATGCATCTATC
>LZPO01044745.1:68100-94483 GCA_001675575.1 Neotoma lepida
AGAGAAACTCTGTCTCAAAAAACCAAAAATCAAAAAAAAAATTAAAAAAATTAGAAAAATTCTTTATTTCATTAATCCATTGATTGTTCAAAAATAAGTTAACTTACATGCATTTTCAGTTTATAAAGCCTTTCCTATTATTGATTTTAATGTTTTCTTTAAATTGTGATTAGAAAATATATGTGATATTTCACTTTTTAAAATTTTGTTGAGTATAATTTGTTGCTTACTACATACTCTATGTTGGAGAATGTTCATGATGGAGTAAAAGGAATATTGGGCAGCTGCTTGATGGACTGTTAAGAACCCTTAAGTCCATGTGGTCTAGGGTATAATTTAATTCCACTGTTTATTTCTTACCATTATTTGGTGCTCTGATAATGGGGACCATACATACATACATACATACATACATACGTACATACATACATATATATGATTGTAATTTTGTTTTTGAGTTGACTCCTTTGTCATTGACTGTGCATATTTCCTCAGACTGATCTGAGTATATGGAGGACTGGGTTAGGGTCGCCTCATCAGTCTACGGCCATACCATCTGACAACAGTGGATCTTGTCTGAGCTCTGACGTTGGGCAGGGCTACGGTAGTTAGTACCTGTTTTACTGCTATGCTCCTAAACTCAAACTCACAACTTTTATAATACTCATATATAAACGTAGTATAGTGAGCACTATAATTTGGTTCCTCAAGGAACTTTACACACCTTGTCTAAAAACTTTCAATTAACACTGAGGTTGAAATGTTATTTTCACTTTATAATTGAATAGTGATTTGAAATGGCCAAATACTTGCTCAAATTAGTTAGTAAGAAACCCAGCATAGCATTGAAACTAGGCTTACAAAACTCACATATTTTAAATACTGTCCTATGACAGCTGGGATCCTAACCTGACCTTTGCATGAACTAAGGTGGTGATTAATTACAGACGAGGAGGGGGATGCAGGAGAACTATAATGGGCAGTGGTAACCAAGGCTGGCAAAAGCAGATTTGCTTCCACTGCTGGAGATATGTGAGAACCGTGGTGAGAGGCCTTCCAGAGAGAACTGCTGTTTTCAGTAGAGTGACACAGCTGGCCTAAGGTCGTTGTTGAGAAAGATTTAAGAGGACAAATACCCTGCTTCCTTTCCAACCCATAACTTCTCAGAGCTCCTCACTAATGAACAGCTAGGATTCAGAGCTCACAGGCATTTTCCTTTGTGGGCTGGAAAGAAGTGTGAAGAAGGGCAGAGGATTGATCTGCGATGGGCAGTGGAGTGAAGAGAAGCTATTCAGCACAAGCACAGACACACAGTGCAATTCCAATACCTCAAGTTGACATGCATTTAATTCAGTGTGTGTGGGAAGCATCCACACTGCTGTACAGATCTGGGCAGCAGAGGAAAATATGAAACTGCACAAATAAGTATCTGAAGTTGTCTTTTGACCTTTGATGAGAAATGTTATTAAAGATAGATCTTTATCCCAATCTAAAACTATCACAAATGAGTTACTGTTACTGGACTGAAGCACTAGTAGCTGTGCATATAATTTGTCTAGTCATTATTGTCTATAAATGAGTCAGCAAGAAGGATGTAAAGAAAAAAAGTAATTGATAGTACCTGACTTCTAATAAGCATGACACTAATTTAGAATATCATGGTTCAGTACTATTAAATATCCTATACTGTACATGAGCATTCATTCTTATATATTTCCTTCAAATTTTGAACTTACATTTATGGGCTTATACATAAGAGATTTTTAAATTAATGGCTTAATGAAAGAAATAATCTATGTACTGACAGATATGTTTTNTCTGTATGGTAAAGGTAGATAAATGACAGTTAACAGGATTAGGATGTTTGGAAGCNGTTGGCAGTTTAAAGAGTTTTAAACCTATAAGGTCTACCTATTAGAAACTTTCTTTCAAGTGGTGAATGTTTTATGAAAACAGAGCCATAGTCTGGTAAAGTTTATTTCAGGTTTTGTTTCATGCATTGTATTGTGTGTGAAGTCAGAATAAGCCCATTATAAAGTCAGGACACATGGCAGCATGCAGACTCAACAGCCTCCTGCACTGAGCTAATTAATAGTAGAGCTTACAGAGTGGTACAGTGTATATTCCTATTGTGGCTATGGGCAGGCACATTAGGTAAACTGAATCCAGTTTTTCTCATGTTTGAGATGGGTAGAATGAGTCTCCCTTGTTTTAGCTACTTTTCCTGTTGTGTGATTAAAAAAATCTTTACAGAAACAATGAAGGAAGAAAGGGTTTTATTTTGACTCACCACAGTTCAAGGGTGTATATTCTATCATGTTAAAGTGGCAGGAGATGGAAGCAGCTAGTCACATGTGTCTGCAGCCAGGAAACAGACATAGTGAATACAAGATGCTCAGCTTCTTCCTCCAGTTACATAATCCAGGAGTGGCATACCCAGTGGGTGGGCCTTCTGGCCTCAATGCAGACAAGATAATGACCCCTGCCCCCAGTCTTGTCTAGAGGCCTGTCTTCCAGATGAATCTAGATTCTGTCAGGTTGACAATTAACCAACACACCCCCTTAGCAGAACAGTTATGAAAAAACAAAAGGAGATAACACATGTAATGTACTTACCCCAGCACCCCTCATATAAAGACTAGTCCATAATTTGGATTATTGTCACTGTTGGGATTCCTTCCTAAGGCTGTATGTCACCTGGAACCTGGAAGTATGTGAGTCTCCATAGTGGTATAAATGTATGGAATGATATGGCACTACTGACTAACGTAGCAGCAGTCATCAAATGACCTCTTACATCAAAACAATAAAGCTACCATGGCTGTAATTATAGATGTTGTCACTGATTTGGGATTATGGATTTAAGTGACCAGCTACTTACTATACTAACTTTCTTGAAAAGGGTGCATTTAGATACTCTGTTACATATTATATATTGCCACAATTTATATGAAAGGTGTGATTTATGACATAATTAGTGAAGATTCCAAGTCAAGGCTGGCTTTCACTCAATGTCAAAAGTAAGTACTATCCTTAGCCCTGCACTTCTAAAACAACTTTTAGATATTTTAAACATTTTTATGTGTTCATTCATTCATCCAATCATTCATTCATTGTGTGCGCGTGCGTGTGTGTGTGTGAACACACACACATCCATGTGGAGGTTGGAGAATCACTTGTGGAAGTCATGTTTCTCTGCCCACCATGTGGATCCTAGGGACTGAACTCAGCTTCTCAGGCTTGGAGAAAGTGCCTTTACTGACTGCGCTGTCTTGCTCACTGAGTTTTGGAAACTTAAATAGCCTATGGCGAAAATTCTTCAGTTCTCATGTCACCACATTTTTAATAACCACATTTATGGGTTGTCCCTTCTATAGAGACATAAAGGAAAATGGATGGGAATACTTTAACCTCCATTCCTAATTTTCCCAACACACTGCTGACCCTTGTTTGGTCTCCCTTTTCATTCTGCCCTAGGTGCCATGGATTCATTTGATTGGTAATCTGGGAACACTTAGCCTGTTTCCCCCAGGGAGCTAGTAAGTGCTACTTTCCTAGGAATGATTCTTCCTCACTTGAGGGAAAGGGCTTGGATGGGATGGGTTCTGCATTTGCTCAACACAGGAATGTTCTCTACTGACTCTGGGGGCATCGTCTGTAACCCTGCTTGGCTCTCATATGCTGTCGTCTCTGACACCTTTCTTTCTCTCTTTCTTTGAGATAGGATCTCTCTACATAGCCCTGGCAATTGCTACACTTGCTATGTAGACCATGCTGGCCTTGAACTTAAAGACCCATCTGTCTCTGCCTCCTGAGTGTTGGGATTAAAAGTGTGTGCTGCCACACCAGGCTCTACTTTTCCTTTCCTTTTTCCTTTCCTTTCCTTTTTTCTTTTCTTTTCTTTTTTCTTCTCTTCTCTTCTTCTCTTTCTTTCTTCTTTTCTTTTCTTTCTCTCTCTTCTTTCTTGGTGGTAATTTTTAGCAGTCATATCTACTTTTTATTTTCAGTTTGTTTAGAATATAGTCAATTCCTCTCTCAATCTGGAGAGGGAGTCCAGCTTTTTGTTTCACACATCTGAAATAGACACCCAACCCTTGAGTTTCTAGGTCAACAAAATCTTACCAAAGTCCAACAAATGCCACCTAGGCAGTTTCCAGACCCTATGCTCTGGCCCTCATTCTCTGACAGGAGAAGTTCAGTCTGTATTTTTGAAATTTCGAAACACAGCTAGAAAAAAAAATTCCCTGGAAACTTATGCTGTCATATTAATTTATCTTTCAATATAACAAAATAATAGAGGTAGCTAACTTTATAAAGAAAGGATGTTTACTTAGCTCACAGTTAGTTGCAAAGGGAGGGAGCCCAAAGGCCTACAGTTGGCGCCCATTGTGGATGGCAGTAATGTATATAGAGGTATCAGAAGTCAATGACTAGGTCCTANAGTCCCTTAGAGGGGCAAAGCTCCACTGACCAGAGGACTTCATACCAGGACCTACCTCTTAAAGGTCCCACCTTTTAATATCCTCAAACTTATGACTAAGCTCCTAACACAGACTTTGACAAACAACATCAGCAGCTACCATCTGGATTTTCCTAAGCCTCCTACTACTCCTGATGCTGAAAACTGGAGGTGGGGAGGAAGAAGGCTTCCATAAGAGACAAATTTAGGAAAGAATACAGACAGATCTGTACAGCTGGGTCTGTCCATGACTGACTCTGAAGAAACGTATTTTTGACAATCTGGACAGTAGGCAGCAACAGTTCAGAACATGTGCAGGACATTTCTGAGGACACTTACCTCAGCTGTGTGCTTTGCCATGTGTCCCACGATCACAATGACCTTCCCCTTGAAGTTCTGAAGCATCGTGGTGTAAGGGCCCTGGCTGAGCTCTCCCTCCGCTGTGAAAGCAGCGTTGAACGGGATGTTGATGCTGCCTGCAATGTGACCTCGAAGAAAGCTGACAAGGGAGCTAAGGAAAGCTGCTCTTTTCTTTTTCTTTCTTTTCTTTTTTTTGAGTCTTGAGTGTCTGAGAGAAACAGAGGTAACTCATTCCTAGACAACAGTACTAACCATTTCCATGTTCACTCGAGTATTTTATCTAAACAAAGTAAGCTCCTCTAGGGAGGAAGAAAATGAAATTTGAAAATGAAAAGAGAAAGGACGAGCAGCTTGAGATGTAATCATCAGTGGAAACTGAAAGTGCCCCTGACCCAGTGAAGCCACAGACACCGACGGGCTCCAGTTTGTGTGCCATCCAGTTCTCAGCACAACCCAGGGGTTCTTTAAAGAAGATGCACTGGCAAGTGGACTGTCTCAGGGCAAATCTGATACTGAAAATGCCAGCAAAGTAGATGCTAAATCAAACTCCACTCAGAACTGTTAGNAGCCATCAGCCCCAGATGGAAATTGTTCTGCTGCAGGTTAATGTTTCTAGCAAACTGAGCTGACATATCCATTATTCTGATTTTATAACCTCCAAAAGGGCCCCTGTCTGATGGTTCTTATACTTTAGGAGAATTCTACAGTCTAATTGACTATTACTGTTAGTTTAGAAAACAAAGACATCCATTAACCTACAATACCTAGAAATGACATAAGATCTTAAACATACATATCCTTTACTAAGTAATTAAAAGTATAATTGGATGAATAAAAATAGAACTTTGGAAATTAAAAAGATATGGCTACACATAGAAAACCATAAAAGAGATGTATGAGATGTTGTAACGGACTGCATCAACTTGGGAGGACAGGGAAGGGTTTTCACTGATGAAGTGACAACAAGGTCAATTCTGAAGAATCGAAGTTAACAAAGGAATAGAATGGAGGAGGGGATGAAAACTTTAGGCAGTGGGGAAGAATATGACCAGTTAAGGACAAGGCTGTGGAATTTAGAACATGAGATTAAAAGGGAGGTAGAGGCTAGACTGTGCCTGGTGTTGCTTATGATAATGATCTTTATTCTGCTAATAAGGAAAGTTAAGTATTTTAAGCAGAAAAAACAGCGTACCGGATTTGCATTTGAGCANCACTGTGGGGAAAGTTCAAAGGAAAGCTAATGTTTATCTAGTTAAGTTTAGGTTTTATCTCCACTCTTTGTTAGGAAACACTGATGAAGACCATGAAGGGCTGTTTATGTGTTCAATAGAGCCCCTCCCCAAACTTCCTCATGAGAGACTTAAGAAAAGTGATAGTTTTAAAGGTTATGATACAAGCACGTAAGTTAGGTTTTCACTCTAAACTTCACTACAGAAGGGAAAATATTCTAATTACATATTGAAATGACAGTTGTCACCTTTCAGTCTGTAGGCTCATCAGCTATTCTACTTCTTTCTCTCTCTCCAGCTCCTCATTAGTGGAAAGAAGAGAGATCTCATGCTCCTACTTTCTAGAACAGATAGGTAGCAGGAGGAAGAAAACATTTAACACTAATAATAAGATAATCAAGTACATTCTGAAAAAATGATGAGAGATAAAATCCCCACTGGAATGGCAGTGGACATTGTTTAGAGAATTCTAGAATGGGGACACTTTTTATAAGCACAGGGAGAGTCCCTTCAACTTTTGACGTGTGTCATCAATACCTGGCTGATCTTAGTTTCTCGAACATAATTAGCCAATAGTCTCAATAGCAGTCTTCATGAACAATGGGGACTTTAAGAATAAGAACCCTCAAAATACTTGAAAATATTTAATCAATTTTGTTTTCAGTAAAGATACTTTAAAAGTGACATTATTTAATACCAACTAGGAGTCCAACTGTTCATTTCTTCTCAGCAGGCCTGAATCAGCTGCCAGAAAGAACTGTTTCTCAGACAGCACTTGTGGACTGTGAACAGCTTTACTTTTGGTGGTTTTNTAGCAGCAAAAGCAATGCAATCCTATCCTAGTCAAGTGCTGGGATGGACATGACCATACAGCTCATCTGGTCTTTCTTTCTTGTTTGGACAGCCTCAGACACTGCTCTTGGTGAAAGCGTGACCCTTGACCATGGTGTTTATCCTACCACACCATGNCATGGCTGGTGGAGAGGAGGATATGGAGGGCAGAGCTAGGTACCTGATGAAAACTGGGCCAATCTTAATTTTGTTCTCAAAAATGAGAAAAAAAAATAATGCTTACATGTGTTAAGTTTTTGAACATCAAGTCCCGTTTGAATGCCTCTATATAGAATGTTAACCACATAACAGAANATCAGAATCCNTTACTCTAGAAGAAAAACTGCTTAAAGTTACATTCTGTGAATACTTGGTTTTAAAAAGTAAATGACCTGCATATAAATATCCAATAACATTACCTAAAATTACAGCTATATCTGGGTAATTTTTACATGCTACTTAGTATGTACTTTTAAAGGAGACTTGTCTATACTGCCTTTTATCACTAAAAGCATGTTATTAACTTGTTATTTCTCCAGAATTTTCTGTTAGTTATGCTTTATGGTTTGATTTTTTAAAAATGGAGATTAAATGTCAAAATGCTTGACAAAATATGAAAATAAGAGTTTTGGAGAGGAGGAAAGCTCTGTCCAAACCCCCAAATACTTCATCTTCCCATTGTACTCTGGAAGACAAAACATCAAGGAGCAGAGCCTTAGACCACAGTTCCCCCATGCAGTGCAGTCCTGGAAACCATCTAACAACACCCTTCTCAGAACACTCTTTGTCAAGAAGCAGAGCCTGAGTAAGCACAGATGTTTGGACACACAAGGCTGTCAAGCCTCTACATCTTCCACCCATAACTGAATTATTGGCAAACAGCAGAGGAGAATGGGTCTGGCCTAGTTATAGATCAGTGCACTTACGACAAGCAGTCTCTTTTGTTTTAGTACATTTGACAATGAAGAAAGCAAGTTTAGTTACTTAAGGACCTTTTGTCCTTGGTAATTATGTTTCATTGCTCACAGCACAAATCCTTATATGGCTGACATTAAGATGAAGTAGAATGGCCCTCTCCATTCCCTCTGGCAGACACCCCCTGCCCAGCCACAGGCCACACCTGCCAGAAGACCAGGTAGGCTGCCCACCTGTGTACCTCCTCTACTTAATGCCCCCTCCCACTATCTCCAATCCCCCCTCCTCTCTTAGTCCAGTGGTGAGTCCTTGCTGGACCACAGGCCCCACCTACAGCCAGAATTCCAGGTAGTCCACCTGCCCTTGGACCTCCGCCACTCTCTTGATGTCCCACACCCTCGACTCTATCTCCAAGCCTGTCTATGGTGATATATTGTGTACTCTAATAAACTTATCTGGGATCAGAGGATAGAGCCAGCCACCAGATTAGACATAGNGGCAAGACAGTGGTGGCACATACCCTTAATCCTATCACTTGGGAAGCAGAGATCCATCTGGATCTCTGTGAGTTCAAGGCCACACTGGAAACAGAGCCAGACGTGGTGGTACATGCCTTTAATTCCAGCACTTGAGATCTCACGCCTTTGCTACCAAGTATTTGGGAAGCACACATGCCTTTAATCCCAGCACTAGGAAGTAAGTAAGATGGCAGGACACAGAAAAGTATATAAGGCGTGAGTAAAGAGGAAGTCTCACTCTAGAGGCTGAGGAGTTGGCGAGGTGAGGTTGGCTGTGGCTTGTTCTGTTTCTCTGATCTTTCAGCTTTCACCCCACTATCTGGCTCTGGGTTTTTTATTAATAAGACCTTTAAAGATTCGTGTTACACCTGTCTCCCCTTCTTGTTCCTGTGTCCCAGCTGCCAATTTGGGTGGAGACTCTCTGCTGGATCAGCGGCCATGCAGGCTACCAGAACTTTCGGTAGTCCACCCATCAGCAGACCTCCTCCACTCTCTTAGTAANCCCCTTCCACCTGACCTATTCCCAATCTCCCTTGCTTGTTGCTGTGTTTCAGCCCCCAACTCAGGCATTGAACCCCTGCTCAATCACAGGCCACATGGGTCAGAGAGGAAACAGAAACTAAGGAACAAAACACCCATCCAACAAAGACAAACCCAGAAATCAACACATAGACATATAATCACCCCAAACTCAGATGCCTAGACGCCAGAGTAAGAATACAATCAACAACAGCCAGGGCAGTATGGAATCACCATAGCCCAGCTATTCTACTACAGTAAGCCCTGAGAATTCCAACACAGCTGAAGCATAAGATAAAGACATTAATCAACTTTATCAAGATGATAGAGGTCCTTGAAGAAGTGAATATGTCCCTTAAAGAAATCGAGGAAAAGACAAACAAAAATTTGGAGGAAATGAATAAATCCCTTGAAGAAAGCCAAGAAAGCCAAGAAAAAATAACAAACAGTTGAAGGAAATGAATAAAACTGTGCAAGATCTGAAAAAGGAAATAGAAGCACTAAAGAAAGCATAAACTGAGGGAATTCTGGAAATGAAAAATCTAGGTAAGTGAACAGGAACTACAGAGACAAGCGTCACCAATAGAANACAAGAGATGGAAGAGAGAATCTCAGGCACTGAAGATACAGTAGAAGAAATAGATACACTGGTCAAAGAAAATGTTAAATCTAAAAAATTCCTGACACAAAACATCCAGGAAATCTGGGAAACTATGAAAAGATCAAACCTAAGAATAATAGGAATAGAAGAACAACAAGAATCCCAGCTCAAAGGCCCAGAAAATATTTTCAACAAAATCATAGAAGAAAAATTTCNTAACCTAAGGGAGGAGATGCCTATAAAGGTATAAGAAGCATACAGAACACCAGAAGGGGATTGGGCCAGAAAAGAAAGTCTCCTCGCCACATAATAATCAAAACACTGAGCATACAGAACAAAGAAAGAATATTAAAAGCTTCAAGGGAAAAAACAAACAAACAAACAAACAAACAAACAAACAAACAAACAGGTAGACCTGTTAGAAATACACTTGACTTCTCAATGGAGATTCTAAAAGCCAAAAGGGCCTGGACAGATGTTCTGCAGACTCTAAGAGACCACAGATGCCAGCCCCGGCTAATATGCCCAGCAAAACTTTCATCACTATAAATGGAGAAAACATATTCCACGATAAAGTCAAATTTAAACAACATCTATCAAATCCAGCCCTACAGAAGATACTAGAAGGAAAACTCCAGCCCAAGGAGGTTAACTACACCCATGAAAACATAGGAAATAAATAATATCACACCAACAAAACCAAAAGAAGGGAAGTGTGTGTACACCACCATCACCACCACCACCAACAACAAAATAACAGGAATTAACAATCATTGGTTATTGATATCTCTCAATATCAATGGACTAAATTTCCCAATAAAAAGANACAGACTAACAGAATGTATGTGAAAAACAGGATCTACCCTTCTGCCGCATCCAAGAAACACACCTCAACATCAATGATAGAAATTACCTCAGAGTTAAGGGCTGGAGAAAGATTTTCCAAGCAAATGGACCTAAGAAGCAAGCTGGTGTAGCTATCCTAATATCTAATAAATCAGATTTCAAACCAAAATTAATCAAAAGAGACAGGGAAGGACATTTTATACTCCAGCGAAATGATGTTTCAATTCTTAACATGAATTCCCTGAATGCAAGGGCACCCACGTTTCTAAAAGAAACATTACTTAAGCTTAAATCACATAGCAGCCCTCGCACACCGATAGTGGGAAACTTAATACCACACTCTCAGCCGGGTGGTGGTGGCGCACGCCTTTAATCCCAGCACTCAGGAGGCAGAGGCAGGTGGATCTCTGTGAGTTCGAGGCCAGCCTGGGCTACCGAGTGAGTTCCAGGAAAGGTGCCAAAGCTACACAGAGAAACCCTATCTCAAAAAACCAAAAAAAAAAAAAATCATCTATCATGATCAAATAGGTTTCATCCCAGAGATGCAGGGATGGTTCAACACATGATAAGTTGTCAATGCGATCCACCATATAAACAAACTGAAAGAAAAAAACCACATGATCATCTCAGTAGATGCCAAAAAAGCCTTTGACATAATCAAAATCTTTTGATAAAAGTCTTAGAGAGATTAGGGATACATGAGACATACCTACACAAAATAAATACAATATAATACAAGCCTATACCCAACATCAAATTAAATGGAGAGAAACTCAAAGCAATTCCACTAAACTCAGGAACAAGACAAGGCTGTTCACTCTCTTCATATTTATTCAACATACTACTTGAAGTTCTAGCTAGAGCAATAAGACAATTGAAGGAGATCAAAGGGATACAAGTTGAAAAAAGTCAAAGTATTTTTATTTGCAGATTATAGTATGCTGTGGGATGGTCTTTCTGTACACTGTGAATATGTGTTGATACCATTGGTTAATAAAGAAGCTGGTCTGGCCTATGGCAAGACAGGTTATAGCCAGGCAGGAAGTCCAAGAGAGATAGGGGGAGAAGAAAGGCGGAGTCAGAGCAGACACCAGCCTGCCACCCAAGGAGCAACATGCCAACAGACCAGTAATGCCCCAGCCATGTGGCAAAACATAGGTTAATAGAAATGGGTTAATTTAAGATGAAAGAACTAGCTAGCAGAAGCCTAAGCCACAGACTAAACAGTTTGTAATTAATATTAAGCCTCTGACTGGTTATTTGGGTTCCAGTGGGTGGAGAGAAAAGCTTCTGGTTACAATAGTATATACAGGCGACCCCAAAAAGTCTAACGGGGAACTCCTACAGCTGATAAACACCTTCAGTGAAGTGGCTGGATTCAAGATTAACTAAAAAAAAATTCAGTAGCCATCTTATATACAAATGACAAATGGACTGAGAAAGAATCCAGGGAAACAACACCCTTCATAATAGCCACAAACAATATAAAATATCTTGGAGTAATCCTAACCAAGTAAGTGAGAGACAAACTTCAAATCTTTGAAGAAAGAAATAGAAGAAGATATCAGAAGATGAAAAAATCTCCCATGTTCATGGGTCGGCAAGATGAACATAGTAAAAATGGCCATCCTACCAAAAGCAATCTACAGATTTAACATAATCCCCATGAAAATCCCAACACAGTTCTTTACAGATCTTGAAAGGGCAATACTAATTTCGTATGGAAAATAACAACAACAAGAAAAACAACCTCAGGATAGCTAAAACAACCTTGAACAATAAAGGAACTTCCAAAGGTATTACCATGCCTGATTTCAAGCTCTATTACAGAGCTGTAGAAATACAATCCACATGATATTGACATAAAAACAGACACATTGATCAGTGGAATCAATTCAAAGACCCAGGCATAAATCCATACACCTATGGACACCTGCTTTTTGATAAGCCAGAAATATACAATGGAAAAAGGAAAGCATCTTCAACAAATAGTGCTGGTCTAACTCAATGTCTACATGTAGAAGAATGCAAACAGCTCCATATTTATTATCCTGCACAAAACTCAAGTCCAAGTGGATCAAAGACCTCAACAGAAAACCAGATACAATGAACTTGATAGAAGAGAAAGTAGGGATTAGCTTTGAACACATTGGCACAGCAGACAACTTCCTAAATACTGATAGCACAGTCACTAAGATCAACAGTTAATAAATGGGACCTCATGAAACTGAAACACTTTTGTAAGTCAAAGGACACTATCAATAGGACAAAACAGTGCCCTACAGAATGGGAAAAGATTTCCCCAACACATCCGATAGAGGGCTAATACCCAAAATATATAAAAAACTCAAGAAACTAGACATCAACAAACCAAATAATCCAATTAAAAAATGGGATACAGACCTAAACAGAGAATTCTCAACAGAAGAATCTTAAATGTCTGAGAAACACAGAAATGTTCAACATCCTTAACCATCAGGGAAATGAAAATTGAAAACTACTTTGGGATTCCATCTTACACCTGTCAGAATGACTAAGATCAAAAACACAAGTGACAGCTCATGCTGGTGAGGATGTAGAGCAAAGGAACACTCTTTCATTGCTGGTGGTAGTATAAATTGTACAGCCATTTTGGAAACCAATATGGCAGTTTCTCAGAAAATTGGGAATTGATCTATCTCAAGACTCAANTATACCACTCGGGCATAACCCCAAAGGGCACTCCATGCTACCACAAGGACATTCAACTATGTTCATAGCAGTTTTACTCATAATAGCTAGAAACTGGAAACAACTTAGATGTCCCTCAACTGAAGAAGAGATAAAGAAATTATGGTACATTTACACAATGGAGTATTACTCAACAGTTAAAAAATGACATCATAAAATTTGCTGGCAAATGGATGGAACTAGAAAAAATCATCCTGAGTGAGGTAACTTAGACTCAGAAAGACAAACATGGTATGTACTCACTCATAAGTGGATAGTAGCTCTAAAGTAAAGGATAGTTACGGTACAATCCACAGAACCAAAGAGGCTAAGGGACAAAGAGGGCTCAAGGGGATACATGGGTCATCCTGGGAAAGTGAAATAGAACAGATTTCGCAGGTGGACTGAAGGTGGGTAGGGATGAGGACAGGAGGGCTCGTGTGGGGTATGGAGGGGTGGAGGGAGAGAGTATGGGGACAGAAGACTAGAATTGGGGGGGCCTTTAGGGGAGAGGTGGAAACCTAGTGCAGTGGAAACTTCCTGGAATCTATGAGAGTGACCCTAGTAAAGACTCCTAGTAATGGAGGATATGGAGACTGAAATGGACATCTTCTGTAAGTAGGTAAGGCTTCTCATGCCCAGCACTGCCAGGATGGCCAGGAACCAGAAGCTGGATAGGCCAAAGACTTAGGGTAGAAACAAAGAGGACTGCAGAAAGAACGTCAATGAAACGATTCCTAAAGATATTCTGTTATAATCATAGATCAGTGCCTAGTCCAATTCTCATCAGAGAGGCTTCCTCTGGCAGCAGATGGGAACAGATGCAGGGACTCAGAGCCAAACATTAGATGGAGCTTCAGGAACCCCACAGAAGAGTGGGAAAGGGATTGTAGGAGCTTAGAGGGATGGAGGACATCAGAAGCTCACAGATTCAACTAACTAGTGCTCACAGGGGCTCAAAGAGACTGAAGTGACAATCCCAGAACCTGCATCGGTCTATGCTAGTTCCTCTGCATATGTTATGGTTGTTTAGCTTGGAGATTTTGTGGGGGCTCTGTTGTAGAATATTATTTTAAGATGTGTTACCTTTGTTTATGCTGTGGAACATTTATTTAATGATGCAAAGATGTGTTGCATTCTTTTATGTTGCATTTGTTTAACTTTGTGAAGCTGTGTTGCTTTGTATGTCTAAAACATCTGATGGTATAATAAAGAGCTGAACAGCCAATACCAAGACAATAAATAGCAGAAATCTGGGAGAAAGAAGAAGGAAGAAGAAAGAGCAAGGAATGAGAGAGGAAGGAGGAGGACCTCAGGGGCTGGCCACCCAGCCACCCAGCCACCCAGCTATATAGNCAGAAATGGAGTAAGAAGGAAAGAAAAGGTATACAGTAACAGAGAAAGATAAAAGCCCTAAAGTCAAAGGTAGATGGGATAATTTAAGTTAAGAAAATATGGCAAGAAACAAGCCAAGCTAAGGCTGGGCATTTATAAGTAAGAATAAGCCTCCGTCTGCATTTATTTGGGAGTTGGGTGGTGGACCCCTCAAAAGAGCAAAGAGCCAAAGAGTAAAAACAACCAACACCAGGACTCCTACTAGTGGGAGTGGGGATGTCTCTATTTTGGCTGCTCTTGGTACCATTTTCCTTCTACTGGGTTGCCTCATCAAGCCTTGATATGAGAGTTAGTGCCTAGTCTTATTGCATCTTGTTATGTCATGTTCAGTGGATATCCCTGGGAGGCATGCTCTTTTCAGAAGGGAAAGGGAGCAGGAGTATATGTGGGGGAGAGGGAAAGGAGAGACTTGGAAGAAAGGAGGGAGGGGAAACTGTGGTTGGCATGTATTGTATGGGAGAAGAAATAAAAAGGAAAAAGAATATGAAGTAGAACTTCTTTAGGCAATTTCTGGACACTGTAAAGGTTCTTAGAGTATACTGTAAGGTAGTAGTTGATTACATTTTGTTAAAAACTGTTGAGTTCTTCAAAATCACAAATACTGAGTATCTTAGTTTTTTCTTTGTTGCTGTCGTAAAATATCCTGAACAAAAACAACACAGGGAGAAAGGGTTTATTTAGCTTACAGTTCAGTCTACCATGATGGAAAGTCAAGGCAGCAAGAGGTTGAAACAACTGGTCACACTGCATCCAAAATCAAGAAAGAGTGAGGACTGTTTGTGCTCAGCTACCGCTTTCCTTTTTATACAGCCCAGGACCAAGCCCAGGGAATGGTACCANATACTTTTAGTGTACTTTCCCCACCTCAATTAACTTTATCAATGTAATCCCACACAGGCATGCTTAGAGACTAAATAATCTCTTGGAGATGTGTCTGAAGCGTTGTCTCTGAGGTGATTCTGGGTAAGTTGACAATTAACACTACCACACTGAGCATATCTTATTTGTGAAGCAAATATATATATTCTTCACACACACACANATATATATATCCATATCATATAGATAAATTGAGAGTGCTCATATCACAGAAATGCTCACAGCATATGTCTTTACTTCACAAAAATTATTCCTTTAAAATGCATGGTTAAAACTCAGAAGCAATCTCATATTTCTGAATCCTGATAGAACACATTATTTTGTTGAGTATTGCGGTCTAAACCCTCTTTATCAGACCATGCCAACCTCATCAATTGTGAAATCAGATATATCTCTGTGCTAGCCTGCTTTCTGTGTTAACTAGTTTAAATAATGTAACAATATCTCTTTAAACCCATTTGAAGGCTGGACCTTTACTAATAGCCCAAAAGGGAAACAGAACTAAGCCTGTGGTTTCTCCATATATAACTGAGTAGCATTAACTGCAATAAAAAATGTTCAGACATCATTTTCCTTACAACTCTATTATTATATATTTGGATTGGTATCAGCAGCACTCCCATCATCCAAGTTTAAAATCTCACTTTTAACACCTCATCAGTGCCCCCCCCCAACAACTTCAACTCCAGTGAATCTCACCTCCCTCCGTTCCTGCAATGGTCTGCCAATGTAAGACAGTAGTTGCCTTGAGCTCAGAGCATTGCAGAAGCAGCTGTCTAAAACTTTTGCTTTTTTTCCCCCAGAGAAATCCATTTTATTCACAATCTTTTCAAGTTAAAATTTTATAAATGAAGTGGCCAGATGTCAACTTTCCTGCTGAGAAACCTTCCATGGCCCCGATCTCTCAGTTTAGCCCTCATGAACCAGGACCTAATAACTCCCATTTCAGATGGAATCATTTGGCTGCCTTGTGGTGATATTTTATCTGTGTTCCCCAATAAAATTTATCTGAGGATCGGAGGAAAAACGGGGCAGCCAGCCACTAGTAGTAAAACAATAGTCATGCAAGTTAGCACATGCCCTTAATCCGTTTGGTTCTCTGTGACTCCAAAGTCACATTGGGAAACTAGCNGAAGGAGGTGGTAGCACACGCCTTTAATCCCAGAATCAGCCATAGAGTTCTGGAGGTCCATGCAGACAGACAGGAAGTGATGTAGCTTGGTNANGATAGGAAATGAGTTAGCAGAACGGACAGGCATAAAAAGCCGGGTTAGACAGGAAGTCGCTCTCTTCGCTTCGCTGTTTGGAAGTAGCAACAGCGTTGGTGAGGTGAGGCTAGCTGGTGGCTTGCTCCCAATTCCTCTGATCTCTGTCAGATTTTCACCCCTATTTCTTGTTCTGTGTGTTTATTAATAAGACTGGTTAGAAATTCGTCTTACACTGCCTTTCTGCCTGGTTCATGTAATTTTTCTCTGCCTAAACACTTCATTTCTTTAGATGGGGCCTCTACATCCATGTGCTCCTGTGCCAGCTTCCCAAGTGGGCTTTAAGGTCACAGGCTTGAGCTGCCGGTTCCTTTGTCCTTCTTTGTAATCTCTTGAATGTGTCCTTAGCCTCTCTGGACCTGATCCTCTAAGGATTGTAGTCTCACTCTCAAATGTCTTCTAGCCCTTTGCTCACCAAATCTACTTGTACTTAAGTACCATCATCTAGTTCAGGTACTCATCCTTGTATTCCGATATCATTTTGGGTATGACTCACATCACAGTGTGATACAATTGTCTATTTAAAAAGTCCATTCTAACTATATGACTGGGAAAAAAGGGGCTCTGATTTAACTTTGTATCCCTGTTGCCTAGCAAATGTCTTTAAACGGGACCAACTGGTTTGGATCTAGGGCTAAAGCAGCAAATGGCACTAGCTGCTAATGTAACCCTCACCACTATTAATCCAAGCAGTAGAGATTCTCCTCAGCAGTAGGTACCATACACCCGCATTAAGGGAGATCCATTCAGACATGGATGGGATGTTTAATTTAGATAAACTGAATACAAACTTACATAGGATGAGCAAAATCTTGAAGAACCTCCTTATCTCCTATCTTCCTCTGACCACAGGTATCTCCACAGTACTTTGAAAATAGTTTCAGAAATAAATTCTCAAGGAATAGTGAAAAGAATAATATTCACTGAGTATGGTGTAATAATGAAAACAGTTGGGGTTGGTTTTAGAATAAGTGTAAGNGTTCAGTTGTATTTCCCGTTTTTTTCTTTTCCTCTCTTTTTCCTTCCATCTTTCCCTCCCTCCTTCCTTCCCTGTTTCCTAAGAGCTTTAGAAATAAAGCTGTAAAATTCAGCCTTTACTTGAAGCAAATGAGATTAACATTCCTTGGAAGTATTTCTGTTTACAGATACCATCAGTTGGGCCCACATTTGCATGACTAAGGCCACCTTTAATATGAACTCCAGGAAATTTGAAACCCTAAATATTTATAGCTACCAAATCAACAGCTGGGCTGGGCATTACTTTTGGAGCAATTAACATCACTCATAAAGTTTATGACACTCCATAAGAAACATTTTCTATTGCCTTTCTCCAAAATTCCCATGGGTCTACCGAACAAAGCTTTACTTAGAAACATTAATATTAGCTCAGCAAACAATGTCGATGTTTACCTCTCTGGAGTCTCTGGCAGTGACATCAAGGCTTTCATGGGTATTTCTAAGTGTTTGGGATTGTGCCTTACCTCCCAGTGTGTGCAGTCTGGCTATAGCCTTCAGCTTTCTTTGCACTCCCTACTGCTTCGCTTTGCCATCCTCAGACACAGAGGGGGCAGTTGATACTGGTTTGCTAATGCACTTCTCTTTACGTGTAACCAAAACATAGACAATAGCTAAGTGACTGCAACATGCATGGCATCCCAGGCAGCAGTCCGAAGCGATCTGGGAAGACAGCTCCTTAAATTTACTGGTGCACAGTTCATTTGCTTAAGAGTGCCTCCCTCCCTTCACAACCAAGAGTCTCAATTATTTTACATAGGGAAAAAAGATGAGATTAAAATGTAATTTTAGAAATTTATTATCCCTAAAACACAAATGAGGAAAGATGTTTACCCATATGGAGACATAAGACTTTTGTTAGATACTCAATCTTTTAATGGGCTTATAAAACAAAGCAGAAAGCACACATTGTGGGATCCCAGCACAGGAAGGTAGAGGCAGTTTAGTTCCAGGCCAGCCTGGTGTTACAGANCCAGTTAGAGACAAGCATGAGAGATCTTGTCTCCAAACTCAACAGAAGCAGAGGATATTAAAGAGGTGGAGAAACATCAGTATTTCGAACATACCTTGCATAGAGAAGGAAAATTACTACAATGTTCTTTTTTTCTCCGTTTTGTAGCAAGGAAGAAATGGAATTATTTTAAAGGTACACTAACTAAACACTTAGTCATGTCTCAAAATGACTTGTAGAGTGATAGTAGACCTAAATCAATTGTAAAGTTTTACCTTGATGAGTACTGAGTATCATAATACTTTATAGGTACTGTAAGGATTTCAATAGCTTTAANTTTTATTATTTAAGTGTATCCATGTTTTGCTTATATTATATATGCATACTACATGCATACCTGGCACTCAGGGAGGCCAGAAGTGGTATCAGATCCTAGCCCACGTCTTTAAGTTTTATTTTTTATTTTTTTGTTTTTTTGTTTTTTTCAAAATAAGCCCAGGCCATTAACAATTGAAACTCCAACAAATAAGTCTTCTCTAACAGTGAGAAAACGTACAGTTACTCAAAGCTGATTCTGCCAGTGGGGCTGGGGACAGAAGTGGGAAGGGTAGGGTGAAACCATGGAGGTCTTTAAGTTTTAAACCATCACCGCTGGGCTGCTGAGATGGTACAGTGAGTAAAAGTGCCTGCCACCAAGCAGAGGACCGAGTTCGATTCCCAGGACCCACATGGTGGAAGAAGAAAGCCAGCTCCACAAGTTGTCCTCTGACCTCCACATGCACACTGTGGCATGTGCACATCCACAGATAAATACATAAAAACATAATAAAGATCTAAAACAAAAAAGCACCACCATTTTANCAGCTTTAAGGAAAATTTGATGTCTGAATGGGTTAAGTCTTACCAATTAAGTCATAAAAAGAAAGGGTTTTTTCTAATACTCCTCTTTTTTCAAAGCATATTATTACATTTCAACACTTAAAATAGTTTTCCTTGATTTTTGTGGCTGTACTTGCTTAAAGGAATCCACACAGGCAGATTTGTTCTGCTGGTGACTAGGCCATGTATACCTATGGGTACTGAAGGTAGCAGCCAGGGTTTGAAGGAATGTGGATAGCTTCAGAATGAATACATAGCTTGAGAATCAATACACATCATATTTTGGTCATTAATTTGTATTAACTGGCTCATTTCAGTTGTACACATGCTTAACAGCCTATGCAGAGATTAATATGGACCTGGAAAATCCCATAAAGATTAGCAGCTTGAGGTTGGCTCTACCAGCTACCAATTATATCATCTTCATATGGTTCTTCAGCCTCTTTAAGCTCAGTTTGTTCAGCAACCAAAGTTGCCAAAGACTTAACTGCATGTATGTCATAGGACTAGCACCATGCTTGGGATGGTGCAAGATGTATAATAGCAGCTATTATTGGATCTTAGCTCACTGGAATGTACTTATTCATAGTGTCCTCATTCCAAAGCAAGTACAACTGTACATTACATCTTCCATAAAATGTTTTAAGCCAACTCCAATAGTGGATTCAGGAGTTAGTGTTAGTTGGGGAAGTAAGACATGTTAATAAATCCTAAACCATATTGTAGAAATCCAACTATCCCATCACTTCTGATAGCATCAGTAGCTTTTATTTCCTGACTCCATTTCTTATTTTGCTGGCATCCTTGATGGTTCAAAATGCTAAGTACATTGAGACATTAGGATCTTTAACATTGTTCTTTGTTCTGCTTAGAATGTTCTCTCTAGGCTGGGTCTGGTGGCACACATCTTTAATTGCAGCACCTGGGAGGCAGAGGCAGAAGGTGCTCTGAGCTGGAGGCAAGTCTGGTTAACACATAGCAAGTTCCAGGAGGCCAACCAAGGCTATATAGTGAGGCCTTGTCCAAAAGAAAAAAAACAAGTGTTTCTGCTGCTTCATATCCTAGTAGCCTATCAAAACTCCACCAGGCCCTATTTACTTACAACCACACTCGCTGCTATGTAAAACTCACTTTCAGGATATGCTCTCATCTTTCCAATTGAAATGCAATTGCCATGAGTGCAAGGAATTGTCATTTTGTTTAAAAATAGTTTTCTCATATCTGGTATACTGGTTGGCACACAAAGACCATAAAATATTTGCTGAATGAATGATTGTTAGGCGAGGAAGTGTGTTTAGTTTGAAATTCTCATTGCCCTGCATTCCTGTGAGTACTAGCTTGCTTCAGGGCTTACATGGAGAAGGGTGAGGGATCAACGTTAGGATGTACAAGGCTCATACACTGCCAACTGTCTCTGAATTGTTTTAACTTTGAAAAGTATGGAGGAGGTGATGGAGCTCTGTACTCTGCTATCCTGCCTTTTCCATCTATAAATATCTTCCGGGAATGTTCTAAATGCTAAGCCTGGGGCTGGGCTACAAAAATTAAAAGGACCCTAGTCTCTGTGTTGTTTTACCTGGAGATTATGTTCTCTTGATAGTGATTTTTCTTGTTTCTCTCATTTGCTCTTATTATCTTTCTTACTCATTTGTTTCAGTATAAAATATTTTGATGTTTTATATTCCTAGCAAATATCTTATATCCTTTAAAAATTATACAGTCTTACAGAGAATTCTATTTTCCTAGCTGCTATTAATGGCTATGACATCTAAAACTAAATCTCATATTCTAACATGATTCTAAGCACTAAACTTGTACATCCCTTCATCACTATGCAGACTCCCTTGCCTTTAATTACTTGCAAATAGGGTTCAATATGAAGAATTAGTAGGAAATATTAGTTGTTTTATAATGTTCACAATACAGGTTATTTTTAAAACCTGTTTTCTAGCTTAAAAGGCAATAGGTAGTTTAGACACCTCAGCCAAAGGGTATCTTAGAACAGCACTCCATTCTTCATGGTATTCATGATACTTCTGATACCCAGTGAGTCTGGGAACAGAGTTTAGCTTGTATTTTCTTTCAAAGCACTATGCCATGAAGGTATCAACATTTACTATTTGGAGGTAGAAAAGGAATAGGTGGTAAAATAGGAGGGCACAGAAAGGAAATACAAATGTTGTGAGGATAAATGGATCAGCTTTAAAATACCTTAAAGACAGGATGGTACATGATTATAATCCCAACACTTGGGAGGCTTGGAAGGAGGAAGATGATGAGTTTTGGGCCAGCCTTGGCTATACAACAAGACCCTGTTCCATTAAAAACAAAACAAAATTTTTGTTTTAAAGCAATCTTTCAAAAAGGGATTTAAAAATAATTCACAAGGAGGAGAGAGACGGTTCAGCAGTTAAGAGCCCACACTGCTCTTGCAGAAAACCTAAGTTTGGTTTCCAGCATCCACACTGTGCAGTTCACAACTGCTTTTAAGTCCAGCTCTAAGAAATCCAGTATCTCTGGTCTCTGTGGGCATCTGCACTCATGTGCAAATACCCATCGCCCCAGCCTACCACATACACATAATTCAAAATAGTAATGACAAATTTTCAAAAACCACTGACAAATGCCATCACATGTGGCAAGATTAAGTACACCATAAAAAGTAATTCTCAAAGTGAGCCCTTCAGGATGGTCAAGAAAGATGGGTGATTTCACCTTCCTGAACTCATTTCCATGGCCATCATACTCTCAAGTGTCATAGAGCAATACTGATTCTTTTCCTTTAGTGTGCAGTTGTAGACAGTGGACATTTTAAGTCAGGTCAGTAAGTCTAGTTCCAACTTCAGTCCGAGTACTCTGGGATGGCAGAGATGCTCCTACACAGGTAGCCCATCCTACTTATCAGAGGACAGTGTTCAGGTTCGCTCCTCTGCTTTCTAACGCTCCTGTCTGCACAAATTCTATGGAAAATAAAAGAGGGTGACAGAGAAAAGCAACTGGAGAGGGCTGGGAAGACCTGGACTGAGTGCCACTTCTATACTATGCATGTCTTGGATTTCAAATAATTATTTGAAGGAAGCTATCTGAGATGTGGTGTTCACACAGTATTCTATTATTTAAAAATGTAAGTGGATGTGTTTGTCTGCATCTATGTATGTACACTTGTACATACAAACTAATGATAGTTTTGAAAATTAGTGCCATAATGCAATACATTTGTGTGTGTGTGTGTGGACGTGNGCNTGCACATGCACCTGTGGAGGCCAGAGGTTGACATTGGGTGCCTTCTATCAGTCTCCATATTATTTTTGATGGAGAGTCTTTGGAGAAGCTGGAGTTCACTGGTCTGGTGGTCTGGCTGACAGGAAGCTTCAGGGTCCCTCTGTCCCTGTGCCCCAGTGCTGAGATTACAGACAGCCAGCACTCTCAGCTTTTATCTGGTTCCAGGATCCAAACTCATCCTCAGGCTTGTGAANCAAGCATTTTACTAGGTCACGTACCCAGCCTTTTTGCTGGTTTAAGAGACAATGATTTTAAAGTTTCAGTCAAAATACAAAATAAAATGTTAAACAGAGTAAAATGATTTCAAATTCTTGAAGCATCGGATCAGAACTTCCAGAAAAGGGGTCCGTGGCTAGTCAACTGGAATTCACTCCTTTTTGAGAATCTACACACCCACTCCCCTAAAAAGCTTTCCATAACTCAGAAGCCTTAAAAACTAGGCCCATCATGTCTTACATTTCTCTTAACTCACGGTTCCTATAGCTTGGAGAAAATAAAAATGAACATTTTGAAAAAATATTAAATTATGGGCCAGGTGTGGTGGCACATACTTTTCTTCCTAGCACTCACGAGGAAGGCAGATCTCTGTGAGTCGAGGCCAGCCTGGTCTATACAATGAGTTCCAGGATAGTCAAGGCTACTAAGTGAGAGTCTATTTTAAAAAGTGAAATAAAACAAAAAACTGAGTTATGTTTGAAATTGTGAGCTTTCAAATTGTACTGTAAATCACCTAGGATTTTTCATACTGCTTTTTAAATTCTGGGAAAGCATGGTTTGAGTTTCACTTAAAAAATGAGACTGAAAATATGCGGATGAAAATATGCAGATTTTGGCATGTAAGCCTCGATCAGTAGGCTGTCCCTACTTTATTGTTTTCATACTTACTACACTCTATAAATGTGAAAATTTAAAGTTATAAAATTCTTCATTTATATCTTGTACACTTTTTCTTAAAAGAAAAATTCTGTTTAATAAGGGATTGCTCTGTTAAAAAAAAGTATGGGGCTGGAGAGATGCCTCAAAAGTTAAGATCATTGGGTACTCTTCCAGTAGACCCAGGTTCGGTTCCCTGCATCTACATGGCAGCTCCCAAGTGTCCGTAACTCCAGTTTCACTTACATATATTTGGGAAAAATGTTCATACACACAAAATGAAAATAAATAATAAAAATAAAAGTATGAGGGTTACATACATAGATCAGTGGTAGAGAGCATCATAGGACAGTCAATGTCCTAGCTTTGGTCCCCAGCAATTTTTAAAAGAAGGTAAGATAGCCATTTATCTAGACATTGGGGAATAATCAATGATTCTGACAAGATGAAAACATATGGAGAAAGGTAAATGGTTCCTATTCATAATGGCTCATATCCTAACACCAAATGAAATCACAGAGTAAGTTATATTTAATAGTAAAATCTTTCTAAAAAACATTTTATATTCCATTTAAGCTCATGTTCTCTCTAAGCCAATGTTTTTGCCATTTTAGCAAATGTGAGTTCAATGTTGAGATCAGGCCCCTTTTGTTCTCAGGTAGGCAAAATATAAAATAAAATATATACTTTGTCTTTGCTCAAATTCCAACCTAAGCACTCATATACACAAAGGAAAAACAAATNAATATTAAAAGAAAAAGTGTGAGGGTTACATATGTAGATCAGTGGTAGAGAGCTTCTTAAGATAGTGCCTTGGCTTTGGTCCCCAGCATTGCTTTTTAAAAGAAGAATTCAAATGATATCTAGAATCATAATGTATATCAGAGAAACAGACACACACACACACTCACACACACATGCATACATATTCTCATGTTTGAAAACGTTTTTATAACTTTGGTCTGTTTCTTAATGTGCAAGACCATGCATGCAGTTTTAGAGTTACTTAGCTATTCAAGTCCACAGGCATCCCAGAAATGTTCACTGCTCTCACCACACACCCTGTATACGGAAAGGAAAAAACAGGAGCAGGGCAAACCCACCCTTTCAAACCACTAGGCAAGGATACTCTTCACTGTTCCGGATGTCAACCACCAGGAGCTTTGGCTTACTAGACTTTGTTTTCTTGGTGGGAGTCTTGAAGTGGCCTGTCACTGTGAGCTCACACAAATCAATCAAGTCCTCTGCTGAAATCCGGGGTGATACTTCTGATTTTAGGTCATTTAAAGTGATGGATTCTCTTGACTGAAAAAAAAAGTACAAGGAACCAAAATATTGACATTTTATAGAGACAAACGATAGGCATTTTATATCATCAGTATAGCCCAAGGAGAAGAGGACTCGAACTCATTTTGGCAATCTATAGGCTCCTTACTTAAAAGACATCAGACTGTCAAACTAGGACACTGGCCTCACCTTTGCACTTGTTATGTGGTACGTGGCTAATAGACACCAAGAATATTAGCAGTCATTCTCTGTGTTATTTAGTATAGAGAAGAATTATTTCCTCCCTGCCCCCACAGTGTTATTTAGTATAGAGAAGAATTATTTCTTCCCTGCCCCCACAGTAAGCAATGCAATAAATTCAATCCAACAAAAAGTTAATAGAGCATCACTATTGCTTTTGAAAACTTATGTGATGTAACTTGAGAATTTAAGAGCTTTCAAGGGCTAGGGATGTAGCCCAGTGGAAAAGTGTTTGCCCTGCATGCATAAGGCCCTAGGTTCCATTCCCAGTAAAACAATAAACAAACAAACAAACAACAACAAAACAAATAGCTTTCAGAATTTACTTGATTAAAAGTATGGAGATCCAAAGAAAAATTATTTATATGCTTAATCATTATCAAAATTGGGCCTAATTATTATCTAATTTTCTCAGTTTCATTCTTTGATTCTACTTGGAATCTGTAATTTAGTATTTCTAGGAAAAGAAATACACCATATAAATCATTCACCAGACAAATTTCTTTTGAAAAAAAGGTGTTCAATTGGAGTTTGATGTCAGCTTTTATCTCTGGGGTTCCTCTGACAGGGTCCCCAATTCTGTAGTGGTAAACACTTGTTTACTTCCTTAACTTTTAAACAGAAATGAAAACTGCTAAGCCTTTTGGGTTTATGACGTTTAACAAAAATAGGCATTAAGAATGTCAGTTTTTTAATATTAAGAAATAAACCTACTTCAACATTTTGAAATTATCAGCAGCCACACACCAAAGTCTCCTATCCTTTTTTGTTAGACTGCTATGTTTGCAGGTGTTTCTCCAGGTCTCCGTATGAAGCTATGTACA
The DNA here is from genome assembly GCA_001675575.1 of Neotoma lepida. NCBI lineage: Eukaryota > Metazoa > Chordata > Mammalia > Rodentia > Cricetidae > Neotoma > Neotoma lepida. The sequence goes on from LZPO01044745.1 coordinate 93,978, forward strand.
TCTCTGGAGATGGAATAACGAGCTTTGATTGGCCTAGTTCTGCCTGCAGACACNTACTGATGAATGTGACAGTTTTGAACGGAAGCTGAGTCTGAGTGAAGGACATTCGCTGGCTGATGAGTATTCTACAGGAGTGTTCTCTCCGAGCACTGTTCTAACCGAATGTGAGGGTGAGGTTTTTAGGAAAGAGCACTGCTGCACAGTTTTAAGAGCAGGAGAGGACTCACCGACAAATCATGACTTTCCAGCCTTCTCTGGATGTAAAAAAGAATTTTAATATGATACACACAACTGCCCCTGCAGACTAATTTTAGGAGTTAAATAAACTAAGCTCTTAGGATAAATTACACTTCTCCAAGAAGAGAAAAATAATGTTATCATTATAAAATACATATTCTAGTAGTTTTTANTTTCCTAAGCAATTTTAGTTTTTATTATAATATTTATACTGAGAAGCATAACTGCACCACCTCTGTCTTACTGCACCGATAGCACATACATCAGTG